>CAUYQV010103249.1:0-20401 GCA_963574575.1 Galagoides demidoff
GTAGGACAACATGGCGGGGGCCGGGGCAGGGCAGGGCCTGACAACAATGCAAACTTTGATAAGCAGTTCTCGATAATCACTTCTCAGCAATTATTTGTTATTACAGTTTAACATTATAAAATTAACAAAAATAATATAAAACTCATATTCTGGTAAAATAGCCACATGGCAGCCAAAAACTGTATATTCCCTTCTTGTTCTCCAGCCCGTTTGTGCATTCTTTCCAAAACTCAGGACTTTTTTAAAACGCTGTGGGTTGTGCGGGACAAATTGTTGAAAAGCGGAACTGTCTCACCAAAATCAGGATGTCTGGTCACCCTATATTAAAACTATCTGTATGCAGTGCTCCCCTTTACTACCTTCACAGGATGCAGACCACTCCCACTGCCCAACTCTTGTTCAGCCACTACACCACCCCAGGTTTCTGATAAAGTTGGATCATCAGCATTGAGTATGTAACCTCCCCAAACACCATTATTTCAGTCCTTTCAATGAACTTTTTTTTCTTTAAATGCTCTTTTATTTATAATTAAATATTGAAATCTCACAGCAAAACTTTCTTCTTCACTATTCAAACAAAATGATTTTTAACAAAATAAAATATTTAATTATATGTAATTTGCCTAACCAAGATGTTTATTCAAATAGCTCATTTCACAACCAGTAAGGCCTAATTATTTATCCCTTTTCATTGTGTACTTTTTAAACTTTATTCAAATTAATATGAGGATACAATTTTTAGGTTGCATTGTTCTTACTTCCAGGGTAAAGTTCCATTTGTAGAAGAGACCCTCACCCAGGGGCTGTGTTATACACCCTCACAGTGTGCACATTAGTTGAGATCTCGCCTTATGCCCTCCCTCCTTCTGCCATAGGACCTCTTCCCACTCGCTCCCGCTTCCCTGTACTGCGGAGCTCAATGAACTTTTAGTAGGGGAGATGTTTGGGGTTTTTGAGAACCTTTAGTTTCTTACATCACAGGGTAAGGTGCAACAAGCATCATTATAAGGTAGGCATCACTGTCCGCCATTTTTGAGGGGGTGTCATTATCACCCCACACATCACACCTCTGCTTATCTGGGTCTGCTCACTACCCCTACCAGTGGAAATGCCGAGTCATTTTACTCCGTGCCTGGAGTATAAAATGTTTTTCTTTCCTTTTTTTTTTTTTTTCTTTTCTGAGACAGAGTCTCAAGCTGTCGCCCTGGGTAGAGTACTATGACGTCATAGCTCATAGCAACCTCCAACTCTTAGGCTCAAGCGATCCTTTTGCCTCAGTTTTTCTATTTTTAGTAGAGACGGGGTCTTGTTTTAGTTCAGACTGGTCTCAAACCCATGAGTTCAAGCTATCCACATGCCTCATTGTCCCAGAGTGCTAGGATTAGAGGCTGGAGCCACCGCGTCCAGCTGCAGTATGATATGTTAATGGAGAAATGTGTCTTCAGTACTCAGTTGGACCCCAGTGTTTATCCCCCGTGTCTGGTTCTCTGTGAACTTGGTTGTCTGATGCCACTGTGTAGAACCCACCTACCTTCATTCCCATATACTCACCGCTTCCTACCTTCATTCCCATACATGCAGCTCTTCTGACTTCCATTCCCATACACCCACCGCTTCCCGCCTTCATTTCCATACACCCACCGCTTCCCGCCTCCATTCCCATACATCCACCTCTTCCCTCCCTTCCCTCCTTCCTCTCTTCCTTCCCCTCTTCTTCCCTTCCTTCCCTCCTTCCTCTCTCCCCACCATTACTGAAAACACAGAGACACATCATTTCACGAGTGATTGATTTTATTTTATCACCATCGTGTGTGAAATTCACCATCTACATGGTTGGGTATTACCCAATGGCCAGACCTCCAGAGTTGAGAGATAGCTCTGAGGTTTCTGGCCTTCCCTTGAAGTTAATGGCGTCTGAAGGAGATACCCGAGGGACCCTCCCCTGCGTCGTTCGGATTGCGGCTCTTGGTCAGTCGGTGATAATGGCCCAAGAGTGCTGCTGGTCTCCTTTTCTTCGATTTCATTGAAGGGGTGGTCATTTTTGGAGTTTTTCTCCTCAAGCTACATCTTCGGCATCTTTTTGCCCGCTTGACTCTCTTGGGTGCCTGAAAGAAACAACAGAGATCACAGAAGGGTAGTGGTTTTGGGGAAGAATCGGAGGACCTGAGAGAGCTTGGGAGGAGTGCCTGATGAGGGGAATTTGTGTGGGCCAGGAGTAGGGGAAGAGTCTTGCGGGGGGAGAGAAGGGGAAGGTGGGGAGGAGCTTAGTTGTGTCCCTTACCTTGCTGCCTCTGGACCTAGGGCGACAAGGGGCCTTCTTCTTCCCCTGTTTGGTCTTGGAGGATGATTGTTCAGTGATGGTGCTTGAGGTTTGTGGTTTCCTGGCCATCTTCACCAACTCAATGTTTCCTCAGTAGTCTACTCCGGCCTTATGATCTCCCTGGATGTGTGCTCGCCAGGACAGGGCTTGGCCACACCCCTGCTTTTGTTTGGTCATCCACACCCCAGCCAATGGTAGCCCTGGGGGACCTTAGACATCACAATGCACCACCCTGACATCTTCATGGGGGAGGGGTAATGTGAGGGAGGCCAGGATGTCCTGGTTGGAGAAAAGGGATATTTTTTTAGCATCTCTAAAGAACCTTCTAAAGTGACTTGCTGCCCTCCTCATTCCCCTATATCAGTTCTGGTTCACATGGCACGGAGAGGGTCCTTTCCAAACCTTTTCACACAGCTTTCTATTTGATGGTACATTCTGTTCCTTCTCACACTTCATCATTACCTGGTGACTTGTATGTCTTACCTACAGTCTACCTGTGGCAATCTGACCATACTTAAGTGACTGTAGAGATGTGAATCATCCACTTACCTCCTAAAAATTCTTCTTACATACCTTGAAGACGTCTCATTTCCTAAATACCATTAGAAAACTTACCATTCCATCTCCTTTTCCCAGTGACGATGTAGCTCTCCTCAGCTTTCCATTTTTCATTCTGAAATCACTGCCTTCAGTCTGTCTTCACTGTTTACACTTGCTCCACTGTGTATCTTTGTCTTGTTTCAAATATGGGTGTTATGGCCATCTCAGTAGGTGTAGTACCAGACTGGGATTTTAACAGTGTATGGGACAATGAGTCAGATATTCAAGTGCCAGTTATGGTGGGAGATTGTATGCAGGAAACTATAACCTAAGATTGATGAGTATTACCAAGAAGGAGTTTGCCTTAACCAGAGCCGTGTGACCCTCAGTGCTAAGTTCTCTACAGGTGTCCTCACAAACTAGACACTTTTCTCACCTTACATTACTTCTGGTATCATTATCATCCTACCTCCCTTGGAGTTTACCTCACATTTAAGACACTAGTAGAATTCATTTTTATGAATAGCCATAGTAAGCTTCCAGTTTCTTGGATCACACACTGTGTGATTAAGTTCTGTCCATGTAGCTCCCTACGTAGGGTATCTCCCCAGCTTTTGGCACTGGGGGAAAGAAAAGGTGTTTGGGGGTTAGCCATAGGCATTATATTCCTGAACAATCATCAGGCTCAGCCTACTTGAGGTCCTCATCTAAACACACAACCTTTTGGTTTAAGAGGGCTTACCATGGTCTCATATGCAACACTCACTTCTTCATGTCTATTGGTTGCTTGTTCACTCAGGGTGCATCTTGTTACTTAAAATTTTAAAAGGTGGAATAAAAAATACCATATGCCTTGGAAGTTTTTTAAAAAGTTAACACGAGGTTGCCTTCTAACCCAACAATTCCACTCCTAGACAGATACCAAAGAGATGTGAAAAATATACATGGACACAAATACTTGTACACAAATGTTCTTAGCAACATTATTCATAATAACCAATAAGTGGAATTAACCCAGATGTCTATTAACTGACAAATAAAAAAAAAAAAAACAGTATATCCATACAATGTAATAGGATAAGGTGACCAGATTTTAACATTGGTAAAGTGGGACACCATTGACTGGGGGGGCGAGTCCTGACAACAATGAAAACTTTGATAAGCAGTTCTCAATAATCAGTTCTCAACAATTATTTGTTATTATTAAAGTTTAACATTATAAAATTAACAAAAATAATATAAAACTCATATCGTGGTGAAATAGCCACATGGCAGCTAAAAACTGTATATTCCCTTCTGTTTTCCCATGTTCCCTAGCTTGTTGTGCATTCTTTCCAAAAATCGGTACTTTTTAAAAATGCGGTGGGACACGGGAAAAGTTGTTAAAAATTGGGACTGTCCTGCCAAAAGCGGGACATCTGGTCACCTTATAATAGGACTGTTTTTGCTGTATCCCACAGGATTTTGGTAGCTGGTGTCTTCATTATTGTTATGCTCAAGGAAGTTAATGATTACCTCTTTTGTTTCTTCATGTACCCAACTTTCATTCAGCATAAAGTTGTTTAATTTCCATGCCTTTGTGTGGGGCTGAATGTTTTTAGGGGGGTTGAGTTCCACCTTTAATGCTTTGTGGTCCAAAAAGATACAAGGTAAAATTTCAATTCTTTTCATTCTATTGAGGTTTGTTTTGTGTCCTAGGATATGATCAATTTTGGAGAATGTTCCATGGGCTGATGAGAAGAACATGTATTCTTTAGCTTTGGGATGTAATGTTCTATATACATCTATCAAGCACAGTTGTTGTAGGCTCACATTTAGCTCCCTTGTATCTTTGTTTCATTTATGTTTATAGGATCTGCCCAGCTCTATAAGAGGACTGCTAAAGTCCCCTGCTGTAATGTTGTTATGAGATATCATATTGCTCAGACTAATTAAGGTCTGTTCAGGAACCTAGGAGCATTTAAGTTGGATGTATAAATATTTAGAATTGAAATGTCTTCTTGTATTTTTTCCTTGATTAATATGAAGTGTCCATCTTTGTCTTTTTTGGCTTTAGTTATTTTAAATCCACTTGTATCTGAAAATAAGATTGTAACCTCTGTTTTCTTCTAAATTCCATTTGCCTGAAAAATTATCTTCCATCCCTTAACTCTGAGTTTTAATTTGTCCTGTGAGGTTAGGTGTGTTATGTTTCCTGCAGACAGCAAATGGATTGCTTGTGTTTTTTTATCCAATCAACCAATCTATGCCTCTTCAGTGGAGAATTCAAGCCTTTAGTTTCTGGGTGCTTACTTTGCTGGTAGTCCATTGTGATGGTCAGTGTATACAACATGTTGAAGTAAAAATTCCCTGTGTAGCTGGTCTTGTTGTGGCAAAGTTCCTCAATGTTTGCATATCACTAAAAGATTTGATTTCTCCATAAATTTTAAAGCTTAGCTGAGCAGGATATAGTATTCTGGGCTGGAAATTGTTTTATTTAAGTAGATTAAAGGTAGTTGACCATTGTCTTCTGGCTTGAAAAGTTTCACTTGTGAAGTCTGTAGTCACCCTGATGGATTTGCCCAATTATGTCAATTGGCACTTACTCCTTGTGGCTTGCAGTATTTTTTCTTTTGTCTTGACTTTGGACAGATTCATCAGAGTGCTTCTTGGAGAAGCTCTGTTTGAGTTGAAGCCAGCTTGCGTCCGATGTCCCTCTGAAAGGAGTGTGTCAGAATCTTTGGTGATATTTGGGAAATTTTCATTTATAATATTCTCCAGTATGGCTAACACTCCTCTGGGGCATTCTTCCCCTCATGGGATACCTATAATTCATATGTTTGAACACTTCATGTAGTCCCATAATTCTGTCATTGAACATTCTGCTTTATATCTCTTTATTTCTGCCTCTTTTACTATGTGAGTTAACTCATAGCTTTGCCCTCTACCTCTGAGATTCTTTCTTCTGCATGGTCTAATCTGTTATTGATAGTTTCTACTGCATCTTTAGGTTCCCTGATTGACTGCTTCAATTCCTTCAGCTCTTCTATATCCTTTCTATATTATTCATATCATTCATCTCTTATTTGATTAAGTTTTTGAATTTATTTTTTGTTATTTTTCCACTTTCTCAGAAATTTCCTTCATTGTTTTTATCATCTGTATTTTAAATTCCCCTTCTGTCATTTCTAACACTTTTTTTATAGATAGAATTCTCTGCAGTAGCTGACTCATGGTCCCTTGGTGGTGGTGGGGTGGCTCCAGTCTGGTTTTTCATGTTGCCAGGACTTTTCTGCTGTTTCTTCTTCATGCGGGTTTTCCTTTGTTTCCTTGCCCTAGCTTTTCTTTCACTTCCTCTTGCTCTTTAAGTTATCATGACTCTGAACTAAGGTGTTGATGAGTCCTTTTGGTACAGGCCTAAAAGGATGAGAAGATTGAAGAGCAAGAAGGGACCAAAGACAAAAAAAAAAAAAGAAAAAGAAAAGAAAAGAAGGCACACTTCCCAAATCATCTTATGAGGCCAGCATTGCCCTTATATCAAAATTAGACAAAGACCTTTCAGGAAAAGGAAATTGCATATTGCTATCTCTCATGAGCACATACACAAAAGTTTTCAACAAAAGACTAGCAAACCAAATCCAACAATATATAAAAGGGATAATGCATTATAACCAAGTGGGGTTTATTCAGTATTAATAAATCATTGCAATTAAACATATTAATAGAATTACTAAGAAAAACAATGGGAGTATAAAATAGATACAAACACAGCATTTGAGAAAGTTCTATATCTATTCATAATACAAACTTTCAAAAGTTAAGAAGAGAAGGGAACTTTCTTATCCTAATAAAGGATATATATGAAAAACTTACATCTAACATCATACCTAATGGAGAGAGAATGAATGCTTTCCCCATAAGATAGGGAACATGGCAAGGATATTCTTTCACTCCATTCCTATTCAGCATCATAGTGGAATTCTTACCTCATGCAATAAGATAAGTAAAAGGAATAACCTCTACATGTTGGGAAAAAAGTGTCTTTATTTGGAGATATGTGGTTATCTATGTAGAAAGTCAAAAAAAATTTAAAAAGTTTATTCCTGGAACTAATAAGTGAGTACATTAAGATTGCAACATACAAGTTAATATACAAAGGTCTAATGCACCAGCATCACTATATACCAGCAGTGGGCAATTGGAATTTGTGCTTTAAAATATGCCATATATAATAGCACCAAACGTGAAATACTAAGGCATTAATTTAACAAATATGAACATGTATCTGCATGTAAGAAACCAAAGAACACTGAATGGAAGAAATTAAAGATCTAAGGAAATTGAGAAGTAATCCATGTTAGCAGAATGGAAGACTCACTATTATTAAAATGTTGGTTCTTATCAATTTGATTTATGTATTCCACACAACCCCAATTAAACTCACAGAAAATCTTTTCTTTTCTTTTCCTTTTTTTTTTTTTGACAGAGACTCAAGCTTTCCCCCTGGGTAGGGTGCTGTAGCATCACAGCTCACAGCAACCTCCAACTCCTGGGCTCAAGTGAGTCTCCTGCCTCCACCTCCCAAGTAGCTGGGACCACAGGCACTCACCACAACAACTAGCTATTTTTTTTTGTTGCAGCCATCATTGTTGTTTGGCAGGCCTGGGCTAGATTGGAACCCACCAGCTCAGGTATATGTGGCTGACGCCTTAGCCACTTGAGCCACAGGTGCTGAGCTGAGAAAATCTTTTCTTAAAATGTAGGAAAACTGGTTTGAAAATTTATATGTAAAGCAAAGGACCTTTGACAATTTTCACAATTCTGAAAAAGAATAACATAGTTAGAAGACTCATATTAGCCAATTTGAAGACTTTCTATAAAGTGACTGTAATGAAGAGAGTGTAGAATTGGTTTAAAAAGAAATATATATATATATGTGTGTATATATTTATATATGTATATTCAATAAAACAGAATACAGAGATCAGAAATAGATCCACACAATTATAGTCTACTGACTTTTTACAAAAGCACAAAGGCAATTTGATGAAGGAAGAATATAAATTGAGCTGGGATAATTAGAAATTCATGAGGAAAAATGCAAAGGAACATAGACACAGACCTCACACACTAAACTAAAAAAAAAAGAATTCAAAATGGAACATAAACATAAAAGCAAAATGAAAAATTTCTATAAAATGAGCAGATAGGCCCATGATGGAAAACTTTTAAAGTTATAGAAGAAAATGTGAGAAAATCTGCATGGACTTTGGTTTGGTGATAAGTTTTTACATGTAACACCAAAAACATGATCCATGAAATAAAACATGCATAAATTGGACTTTATGGAAATTTAAAAAAATTTATTCTATAAGAGACACTGTAAGAGAATCAAAAGACAAGTCACAGACTAATAAAGAACTTGTATACAAATATACAAAGAACTCTAAAAATTTAACAATAAGAAAACAACACAATTAAAAAATTTGTAAAAGACCTGAACAAATATCTCACTGAAAAAAAGTGCCGATAATAATTAAGCATGTGAAAAGGAGCCTAACATCATTCGTCTTTAAGGAATTGTAAATGACTACAATGAGATAGTGCTACATACCTATTAAAAGGCTCAAATCTGAAAAACAAACAATAACGATTGCTGGTAAGGATGTGGAGCAAGAGAACTTACTCATTGATGGCGGAATGCAAAATGGTATAGTCACTTTGGTAGATAATTTGGCAGTCTCATATGGCGCTGAACAGTCTTACCATACAACCCACCAGTTTCTAAATCAATTTGAAAACTTATGTTCACCTAAAAATCCTGTATATGAATATTTATAGCAGTTTTAGTCATGATCCCCAAATACTGGAAGCAACCAAGATATCCTTCAATCAGTAAGTGAGTTAACAACTATGATATATCTATGCAATAAAATACTATTTATTGACAAAAAGGAATGAGCATTGAAGCCACACAAAATCATAGATGAATCTTGGATACACCTTTCTAAGTAAAAGAAGCCAGTCTGAAAAGGATATAAACAATATAAAAGGATTGAAGTATTTTAAAGGGATATAGGACCACCATGGAAGAGCTCCCAGTAGCTAAAGGTGGGACAAATTGAGCAACAAAATAGATAATATTCGATTTTAATTCAAAGTATAAAACATCTAAGAGTCCATATTAATGCAAATAAATATTTGAATTAACAATTAAAGAAGCAACAAATTTCCTATATGGAGTCAGAATAATTTATGTAAATACTGCCCTCTCAATGAACTAGAACATAACTCCCCATCCCTTAAGTATGAGCTTTGTATAATGACTTCTTTTCAAAGAGGATAGTTGGGTGACGAAGGACAATAACACTATATGCAGTGGAGAAACCTGGCAACCAGTACATGAGCCAAGGGATCTAGGTTAACATCTATAGAAATAAGTAATGTTGACATTATGCTCCTTTGATATGATATAATGAAAATGCTACTTTACTTCTGTGGCCTTCCTTGCCAGAATTCAGAATCCTAATCTAATCCTGAAAAAAAAATCAATCAAATTCTAGTTGTGGGTCATTTGACGAAATGCCTAACCAATACATATACTCGTTTACTTAAAATGGGCTTGCATTCTGATAAACCCATAAACTGAAAATATTGTTAGATTGAAAATGCATGTAATACACCTCCCCTGCTACACATCATAGCTTAGCCTAACCTGCCTTAAACGTACTCCCAATACTTACATTGATCCAAAGTTGGGCAAAAGCATCTGACACAAAGCCTGTTTTATAATATAACACAAACCCAATTTTCTCTCTCTCTCTTTTTTTTTTTTTTGCAGTTTTTGGCCCTGGCCACGTTTGAACCCGCCACTTCTGGTATACAGGGCCAGCACCCTACTCCTTTGAGCCACAGGTGCCACCCACACAAACCCTATTTTACAATGAAGTATTGAATATCCCATGTAATTTATTGAATATTTCTTTATAGTACAATTCGTATTGACTGTGTATCACTTTTGCATCATTGTGAAGTCAAGAATCATCATAAGTTAGGGACTATCTGTACTCCATTAAGCTGTCAAAGTCATTAAAAACCAGGAATGCTCAAGAAACTGTCACAGCCAAGAGGGAACTAAGGAGACATGACGACTAAATGTAATCCTGGATGGGACCTGGAACAGAAAAAGGACATTAGGCAAAAATTAAGAAAATCTAAATGAAGTATGGACCTTAGTACTAATAATGTATTAGTATTTGCTCATTAGTTTAGACAAATGTGTCATACTAATTAATGTAAGATGTTAACAATAGCAGAAAATTGTGTGGAGTGCATGAGTCTTCTTTTTACTAGCATTATAAATATCTGTCAATATAAGACTATTCTTAAAAAGTTTTATTTTAAAACCACAAAATGGCTATTATAGGTGAGTTTCATATGTTCAAAAGCGACTAAGACACCTATAATCCTCATTTCTGTTTTAGAGATGAGACAGCCAAGGCTTCAAGAGGTAAAGTAGCTCAGTATCAGGTACCTGGCTTGTTCATGAGGAATTGGACCTTCAAACTACATCTCACTGAGTCCATAGCCTGTGATTTTTCTGCTTCTATCTGAATTGAAGGACACCAGGTAGTAGAGAAATGTTTCTTGCTGTTTTATAAGCCATGGTTTGTTTGTGTGTTTGGATATGACACTGATGGTTCTGCTTCTGGTTCCACTTGTCCCCTTAAATGTGGATTCCTTGTCCCAAAAGAGAGGAAGAAACGTGAAAGGTAAATTGACCTGCCTCAGAATGGTTCACCATTGTGTGTTCTAGTGAGTTACTATCAATGTATCCTCCCCCTCCCCCTCTCTCCTCTAAGCCCTCACAGAGTGAGCTTGGATGAGATGGAGAGTGAGGGTGGGAAAAGATGCAAGCAAAGATTCTTTAAGGCAGGTGACTCCTCCGTCTCACCATTTTTGTCTTCTCTCTTCTCTCAAGAGACTCAGTAGTTACCATTGTCACTTTCCCTTCATCATCATCACTCACACATCCTAAAGCACTTACTGCAGTATGCCTTTAAATTGTCACAATTTATAGATGAGCAAACTGAGGCTCAGATAGATGAAATGGCTTGCCGAAAATCATGCAAGTAACAGAAAAAATTAAGAATGGTGATGGAAGTATTTCGGATTGCATGTGAAAACCCCACACTGTACCCCAGAAGTGCATTAATGTACATAGTTACCATTCAATAAAATAAAAAAAAGAATGGGTAGAGGGTAGAAAAATGAGAGTAAATCATGCCTATGGCCCCAATTTCTTCACAGAAGTACAAACGCAGGGGGAGTTGTATCTGGGATTAAGGCCGGAGTCACCTGGTGACAGGAGAGCTCCTAGTAAAAAATACCAGGCATTCAAGAGTGTCCTTGTCAGCATCTTGCACAGCTCAGGTATGTATGCAGTAGACACTTCAGGAGCATTGACATTTTTCCCTCAATTCATGATGGACAGGGAGCAGAAAATCATTTAAATCAGTTGTTTGACAAAGCCAACAGTTGATTGCCTGATGTTTTTCACTTTTTGGTGATTTTATTGGCACTTCTGTAGACAGCCTGAGGCCAGGCCTACAGGCCTGTAATTATCCAGGCAAGTAAGTCAGTGTTTTCCTTAATTACACAGGAAATGAAAAGGAGAAAGGGATTGTTTATTTTTTCAGGCTGAATTATACAGTCCGAACTGCCCAAATTTACAAGACATTGCTAATCCTCTGGACTTGGCAGCCTGGATTTGTCATGTGAGTTGTAGTGTCTGAATCAACTCCTATGCTGAACCTAACTGGGAATTATTGCCTCCTCCACCCCTCTAGGGAATTTGCATTGTGAAGTGTTTTATTATTTAAACACCTTTGGGAGGGGCAAATACATTATTTCCCTGCACTGAAAAATGCAATTGATCTTCTCAACATCAGCCACCTACATTTGTTTTAACTGTCACAGAATCATGATTCAGTGAAAGTCTAGTAATTTGACTTAAAAGGTGATTATGGCATCTCTGCTGCATTTTGCATTCCCTTCAATTCTTCTACAGTTACACTGCTCTTTAGCAGGTATTTAAATGAAAAGGGATATATTTATCAAATGAAGACAAAAGCATGTTATATGTTAACTTAGCAAAAGAAAATGTGGGCTTTTTTGTCAAAAAAAGTATGCATACTTTATATATTTGTGAACAAAAGACAACTGTAAAATTACAGTTCTATGGAAATTGAAAATGTCCGCCCCTACAGGCACAATTTCTCATTCTAGGAAGCTATTAAGTGGTCAGGTTCTTTGATGGGTCCCAAACATCAAGTTGGGGCCTGAGTATACTGGTTCATCAGAGCAAATTGGAGGAAATTCTCATGTTACTCATAGGCCATGGACAACTAAGCTTCTCAATGACCATCATGGTGGTTGAAAGAGTAGAGACTCTTATTCCAGTTTCTTGGATTAAGTAAACTCTGTTTTTCCTTTCAAATCAAATGAAAATGGGGAAGTTTTCCTAGCATCACCACCACTATAAAGAAAAAAAAAATGATGGACCTCTGTGGAAGGCAGAACAATGACCCTGAAGATATCTATTTCCTAAATTCAAAATTTGTGACTATATTATCTTACATGGCTAAATGACCTTTACAAATTGGATTAAAGACCTTCAGATGGGGATATTGTCCTGGATTACCCAGATGGACCTTTATACTAATCACTTGCATCCTTAAAAGCAGACAAACTTTCCTGATTGTAGTCATAAAAAAGATGTCACACTAGAAGGAGAGTCAGAGATTTTTATTGACTTTGCAAATGGAAGGAGGGGCTATAATCCAAGTAACACAGGCTGTCTCTACAAACTGGAAAGAGCAAGGAAGTAGATTCTCTTCTAGAGCCTCCAGAAAGGAACACAGTCCCACTAATACCTTGACCTTAGCTTTATTATTTCCATATCTGACTTCTGACCCCTGAAACTGTCAGATAATCAGTTACTGGTGTTTTAAGCCTATAAGTTTGTGACAATTTGTTACAGCAGCAATACAAAACCCATACAAGCTCAGATATTAATCAATGAGTACCTGACCAGGAAGGTTACTTTCTCTATTATAGGACAGAATTGGTAGTGTAACAGAAGATAACCAGTGCCTCTCTAAGCAGTAGGAATAAATTCTAGAATGGGCAAAGTGGAGTTCAGTATAACAAGGAGGATTTTGTAGTAGGGATAATATCAAAGAAGTGGTCTGCATAAACTGGTCTGCATCCACTTGGTTGTTTTGTTATTAGATCATCAGAACCAACACAGCTTTCCAAGGTTCACTGGTCCTCTGCCCATCAGTTTTTGAGGCAGATACATTTGCACAAACAAGAAAAAAAATATTCAGAGAGAGTAAGAGAGATAGAGGAAACAGGAGTAATAATGTGCTGCCAAATGCTTTTGGCTAAACCCAGAATATTTGAACCCCCTTTAAACATCAATTTTAGAGTTTTAATGGCTTAATATTAAAGAATAGTCTTATAGTCTCATAACATATACAGTTTATTCTCCTTTTGAATATCATCTAATGTCATAGTTTCAAATTGCCCCCAAAGAGATTGATGATACACACACACACACACACACACACACACACACACTCCTACAAGCCAAGGTGGAGACTTCCTTATAAAAAGAACAGAAGAAGTCACCTAGAATATGGGTTTAATGAATTCTGTTATTTTCTCAAATTTGGCCCAAATGAGGTTTCTTTGTAAAAAACAAAAAAATACTAGAAGCTCTTTCATAAGTTGTTTGTCCGTATGGTTGGACTATTCATTCTGTATTCATAGAGCTATCCTAATCTAATGTATAACGAGAGTCTAAAAGCTAATCAATAATGGAACACAGATCTGTGTATGGAAGTATCTGTGCCTCCTCAGAGAGGAAGTTGCACCAGAGAGTGAGCCTCTAAGGGCAGTTCCAACTTTATATTTATTTTATGATGATTCAACTCTATGTGTAATTCTTTGTATTGTCACTTCCAATTATTTTTGGAACAAAAACGCCAGGGAAATGAGTTACTCTTTTCAAAAAGCGCATTCATATTTGATAAATAGCTCACAGATTAGAGAGAAGATGTTTACTGAAACCAGGATTCAAAGCTCTTTCCTGAGGATCAGACTAAAGCACATTATTAAGGATGACAAATCTTCATTGCCCAGATCATCTGAAGCTAATAGTGCTAGTCTGGGCTGACTTGCCTGTGAAGGCACTTCCTGGGACATAGCATTAAGACCAGGCTTTTAGTGCATTTTTAGCTAGATGCAAGACCCTGGGGACCCGCAACCATCTCCTAACTTCATGTTCAGTAGCTCAGGGGACAGAAAGAGTGGGCAATGGACTCTCTGGCTTGACATTCCTATATGTATCATACCCAGCTCTCCCAAGTGTCATGCTCCCTGAGTTCTCCATTCCTCTCCTACTGCCACTCCATGGCACAGTGCAGGTTTGGGGACTAATAGAATTATTTCTCTGTTACCTAAGACCTGGAGCCCGCAAACTAGAAGTGAAAAGTCTCCTCTTACCAATGTACTTTTGTTTATTTAGCTGTTAGGTCAATTAACATAGATCTTTGCTGAGAAAAAATTAATATTCTTTCTTTATTCATTCATTTAGTCACTTATTCTACACATATTATCTTCTGATGTACTGCAGCACTGGGGCTTGAAATCATTTCCATTACTCACTTTAAAGGTAGCACTTTTTATTCTCTCTCTGTTTTTCCTGTACCTTGACCTTGGCTGCCCTCAGTTCACAGGTAAAGAGCAGTTTATTTGGATAGAAAATATGATTTTGAACCAGCATCACCTGCATCAGAGTAATATGGCCCTTTGAGGAAACGCTATGGGTATGAATGTTTACCCCCACCAAAACTCATGATGAAATTTAACTGTGATATAATAATATTAAGAGGTGGGACTTTTAAGAGGTGTTAGGCCATGAGAACTCCACCCTCATGAATGAATTAATGCTGTTATTTGTAGGAATGGTTTTGTTGTAAAAGGGCAATTTTGGCCCTTTTTTCTCTTTCTCTTGCCCTTCTGCCTTATGACATGGAATGATGCAACAAGGTTTTTGCCAAATGCTGGTGCCTTGATCTTGAACTTCCCAACCTCTTTGAACTGTGAGGAAAAAATTTCTGCTCTTTATAAATTACCCAACCTTAGGTATTCTGTTATAGCAGCACAAGACGTGGATAAGCAGCTATAGCAGCCTCATTCCAGCCTAGATCTATAGGAAGTAACTAGAAGACTCGACCTCTTTGAACATACACTCCATGGGGTTGTTGTGAGCATTAAATGACTAAATTCATGTAAAGTGGATGGAGCCAGGTCTAGCATGTGATAGCTACTCTAAGAACAATAGTATCTTTTGTTTAAGATACTATCTAAAATTCTTAGAAATAATTAAGACTTGATCTTTTCCAGGTTTTTCCTAGAGGGTATGTTAGCCAGTGGGTATGCTGGTTGCAAACATTCTACCTTTCTGGTTCTCAAAAAACTGTCCAACTGGTATGGAGAAGCTATAATAATTCTGTCAAGAGAGGCTATGCTCTAAGGACGGGCAGCCCCTTTCTGTGGTTAGGATATTCAAGGCTAAACAAGAAATATCTACATTAGCTCTAGGACGAAAACGTTGGCTTTCTGGTTTTTCAACTACTGGCTCTAAGCCAACAACTTTGCAAAAGCTGTGGTGACACTAGGGAAGTTTAGTGGTTGAGGTCTCAGGCTGATACAGCAGAAATCTCTGGACTGAGCATAGCAGAGCTTGCTCTGCTATCTCCTTGAAGCCACATTTGTTGAAGCCTACTACACATAGCAACATAAACAAAGGGGCTAATTGGAAGAGAAGATACACTGTCAGCAATATGCTAGGGCAATACTGTTCTGTAGCCCCTTGAGTCCTCAGGAGTTACTTGTTGACTGATTGGACCATGTCCAAATATAACAGTTACTGAAGACGTTCATCTTTATCCCTTCAAGAAATAAATCTAAGCTACAGAAATACTTTGGGAAAGTCATTGGACATACCCTTTTTTGAGTATCATATTAAAATAACAATAACACTAGCCATAATGTATTAAGGATTTCATAAATTCTAGTTTCTGTGCTTAGTGCTCTACGTGTACTATCCCATTAATTAATCCTCAAAACAGCTCTATGAGGTCAAGATACAGTTATTCCCCCTATTTTACAGGTGAAGAAATTGACACCCAGAGCAAAATGAGTTCTTAAATCTCACTGCTACTAAACGGACTAGCTGGAATTTGAGTCCAGGGTTTTGGGACTCTCAAACACTGCGTGTTACTATATTTCTTAATGGAAATACAAACAACAGAAGGTCAATCAGAGGTTCTTTCAAGAGTTCACCCCAGGGAGTACATGGTGACTGACAAACTTCTCAAATGTAAGAGTTGAATGAAAACTGCCTTCGTTTAGTGCTGCAGAAACCTTTTGGGCCCCATTCATCCCAAAGATCCCTTGACCAGACACTAGTGGGGAACAAGGCTTGTTGTACCAGGCACTAGGGGAACCCAGCCTTTTCTCCATAGCGTCATTCTTTGCCTTTCAAGGACTTTCATGGTTTAACATGCAGCACAAATTGTGTATTTTTCTTTTCAATTTAAATGAGTGTACAATAGCTTTTGTGTTAGGGACTTGCTATAAGACTCTAAAGGTCTTTATCCCTCGCAGAATAAATGCTGTTATGGTTACTGAACACATCGATCATTATGCTATTGCTATGTCTTCCCGATTAGGTAGTTGCCATGTTATGTTGGTAAGAGTATGCTGATATCGTGAAAAGTCTTTTAGAAATGGAAAGGTGGGCAAAATAGGATGCATTTGTGGATTCCAGATCTATCTGGCTGCCATTTCATTTTCTGCTTAGAAATTAAGGTAATATCAGTGTGAACAAAGATTTTTAGGGATCAGCAATACTTTGGGTATCATCTCAACATTATTCCTTTATGTTTGATTAGGATTACAGCACAACAACTATGGCTTAAAATTATGTTTTTCTAAAAATACATACCATAAAGTTTACGTTCTTAATCATTTATAATTTCAGTAGTGCTAACCCTATTCATATTGTTTGCAATCTTCAGAATTTTTATGTCTTATGAAACTGAAACTCTAAAGTCATTAAGCAATAATTCTCCATTTCTCCCTCCCTACACCCTCTGTTGCCCACAATTGTATTTTATGCCTCTATTACTCTAGGGACACCATATAGGGGAATCACACAATATTTGTCTTTTGGGACTGGCTTATTTCACTTAGCATTATGTCCTGGCCTCAGAGTTTATTTATATTATAGCATGTGACAGAATTTTCTTCTTTTTGAAGGCTAAATAATATTACACTGTATATATGCACCACATTTTGTTTATCCATTCATCCATTGATAGACATTTGGGTTGCTTCCACCTCTCAGCTATTGTAAACAATGCTGCTATAAACACGGATTTGCAAATATCTTTTTGAGATCTTCATTGCAGTTCTTTTGGATATATGCCCAGAAGTTAAACTGCTGGATCATATGGTAGTTTTATTTTTAACTTCTCAAGGTGAAATTACCTTCCACAGAAGCTGTACCATTTTATGTAAGTGCGTATTACAATAGTGTACAGAAGTTCCAATTTCTTCACAGGTAACATTTGCTATTTTCTATTTTATTGACAGTAGCCTTGCTAATGGGAGACTATATTTATGTATTTTAGGATTTTACCTTTGCTGTGCAATAATTTCTTATGTACATTACATGTCAAATGTGGCCGGCATCATACAGTTTCTCCAAAACAGTAACAGTAAGGAACAACACACCACACTGTCTATAGGCAGAGAAGCAGTACACTCTGAGAAACTTGGCATGCATGCCCTAGAAGAAGGACCTAATAGTTGGTACTTGTTTCAGACTGTGTACCTGATGATGTAAAATCCCCTCTAGCAACTTTGTTTTTGTCTAAACCCTCCAAGAGGAAGCAGTAACTGTCCTCTGTGACCATGGCATTATATTACTGTCTGCACATCTGTCTCTCTCCTCTAGTCTATGACCTTCTTGAGACAATTTCTTATGTACTCACTCAAAATATAATCATTTTTCTTGCACCTTCTAGATCTGAGCCCATTGCTCAACATTGAGAATTGGCCTCTCCAATTCTTCTCAGGGCTTGCTTAGCTCTGGGTTGTTTCTGGTGTAGCTCACAGCACAGTGTATCAGTTAAACACAGGGCCCTGTATTCAAACTACATAGCCTTGAATCTTTGTTCTGCTGGAATTCTGCTTTCTGACCTTTGTCAAGTTATTGCCCCTCTGTGGGTCTCAGTTTCCTCACCTCTTAAGTGAGGATGACAGTATTAACCTCATAAACTTGTTGTGAGAGATAAATTAGTGAGCCTATGTGAAATGCTCAGAACAGTGTCTAAGGCATAACAGGCACTCAACATGTTATCTCTTGGTATAACTATAAATCAAGGTAAAGTTGTCTGGAACATCCATGGTAATTGTGCTCTGCCCTGACTCCCAGGGTCTGTCCCTAAGAGGTGGATTCTTAGACAACTACAACAACTACAAGTAGGCAGGTGGCCTTGAGGAGGACAGGGAAAGGGAAGGGAATCCAACTTCTCTTTAAACTGGTATTTTGGACTCTACTGTTTATTTTTATTTTTAGTTTATTATTTTGGAGTCTATTGTTTATTTTATTCTATTTTTTTGGAGTCTACTGTTTAGAAAGTACAAACCTCTGAGGTCGTACTCCTGGGTGCCTACCAAGGTCGTTTTGGCTAAGCTTGCAGGTACGTGAGGAGCTACAATGGAACAGGACCTAGGTGTCTCTTAGAGAATGAAACAAATCTTCCAAGACTGATTATGTAGATTCTTAGCCTATATTTCTTAAATCTCTAGTTGTTATTCCCAAGCCCTAAGTAAACTCTTATTTAAATGCACCAGCCATGTCTCCTTTAAGCCATGGAGTAGTAAAGGGCAGCATCCTATGCTGACACTCTAACCAGAATGATGGAAAACCGGGTAGGGCTACCCTAGCCACCATAGCTTCTCTTCACCTCCATCAATGTCAGGGTGTGAACCACATCTGGTATCAATGAGGAGGTCATATGATGAAGGGACCTTTTTTTGTTTTAGGTGGGATACAGCTTATAAGATTGACCTTTTCCCTCAAAGCATCTCCCTTTGGCATAGGGACTGCCAGCCTTGAAGGATATGTACTTTATCTTATGAAAGAAGGTGATAATTTTCTTAAAGTAGTCAGAACTATCAATCTAAGATTGTTGGTAAAATTTCTCTTAGAACTACTTAATCCTAGGTTTGTGGGACTGGCCTGTAAGACCATCTGGCCAGCCTGCCCTTCCTTTTCTAGCTAGGAAAAAAAAGTCCAGAGAATAAAAGATTTACGTCCATGCACAAAGCTCGAGACTGAGATGAAAACTTTGTGTGCTTTCCTCAGTATCAGTCCTGTCCCAGGGCCTCCAAAGAACAGAATGGTTAGGTAATCAAAATGGTCTTAGTCAGCTGTTCCTATTGGGGAGACATGGACCTCAGTAGTTGTGGATCCCTAAAATTATTGTGAGGACTCCATCAGTTCACCTGAACACTTATCTTTGAGTGTAGACTAAATAAGAAAGACATTAAAAACATTTAGTTAAAACCTCATAATTTTTTACATGCAGTTAAAGCACCATCCTTTTCCACTGATTCTGTTAGTCCTCTATCACTCTGCTGGCCATCTATTACCCCACCTCAAGATGAGCTAATCTTAGCAGTGATTTTGGCATTAGAGGATGAGTGTGGACCACACCTAACATAATGCCCAGAATATAATAATAGTCACAGATAACATTTCCTGAAACATTTACTATGTGCCGAGCATACAGAGTTTATGTGGATTAACCAATTTTATTTAATTTAATTTTATTTTATTTTTTGAGACACTACCTCAAGCTATCCCCCTGGGTAGAGTATGGTGGCATCACAGCTCACAGCAACCTCCAACTCCTGGGCTCAAGCAAGTCTCCTGCCTCAGCCTCCCAAGTAGCTGGGACCACAGGGGCCTGCCGCAACACCTGGCTATTTTTTGGTTGCAGCTGTCATTGTTGTTTGGTGGGCCTGGGCTGGATTAGAACCTGCCACCTTAGGAGTATGTGGCTGGTGCCTTAGCCACTTGAGTCACACGCGCCGAGCCCCCATTTTATTTTCACAACAATCCTATTATCATCCCTAGTTTGCAATTGAGGAAACTGAAGCACAAAGACTTCAGCTGACCACCCGAAGTCCACACAGCCACTAATAGATTATAAATGATGAGTAGTATTATTATGTAATTGCTATTAATATTATCATCACTAAAACTTTTTATTATTATTATTATTTTTTATTAATTGATATCTGTATACATTAATGCAAACATGGGGTACATTGTGCTGTTTTCATATACAATTTGAAACACTTTCATCAAGCTGGTTAACATAAATTTCATGTCATTTGCTTAATCATTGTATC
>CAUYQV010103250.1:0-15275 GCA_963574575.1 Galagoides demidoff
GGTGCCTGTGGTCCCAGCTACTTGGGAGGTGGAGGCAGGAGACTCGCTTGAGCCCAGGAGTTGGAGGTTGCTATGAGCTGTGATGCCATGGCACTCTGCCCAGGGGTATAGCTTGAGGCTCCATCTCAAAAAAAAAAAAAAGTCACTTTACTAAAGTCACAAAAAGTCATGGGCTGAAACTTAGCTTCCAGACATCTCAAGCTTTGACTCTCTCCTAACCCCCGTGTTCTCCCCTCTTCCATTGTTGTGCCTTTTGATTAACCCATTACTCATGTCTCACCCACAGATGGAGTAACACCTCTGATGTCAGCAGTCTGCTGTGGGGAAGTGGAGTCCAGGACCTTCCATGGAGCATGGTTAGGAAGTCCTGAGCCCTGGGAACCTCTGCTGGATGAAGGGGCCTGTCCCCAGGTTCACACTGTGGGCACTGGTGAGACCCCCCTGCACCTGGCTGCACGATTTTCCCAGCCAACTGCTGCTCGCCGCCTTCTTGAAGCTGGAGCAAATCCCAACCAGCCAGACCAAGCAGGGCGTACCCCCCTTCACACAGCTGTGGCTGCTGATGCTCGGGAGGTCTGCCAGGTCAGCACACAAAGATCCCTGAAGGGAATGGGGGAAGAGTTTACAAGTAAAGTTGTGCAGAAGCATCCCCTAACCTTTGACAAAGAGGATACTGATTTGATTGGGGACCTGAAAGGGAACAAATGGAAGATAGTTGAACATGGATTGGGAGGAGAGTTGGAAGTGTGAGAGGCCTGAGCTAGCAGTCCAGGGTACCCCAGGAGTCACAGGCCCTCTGTGTCAGCTTCTACTCCGCAGCAGACAAACTGCAGTTGACGCACGCACAGAGGATGGAACTACACCCTTGATGCTGGCTGCTAGACTGGCGGTGGAAGACCTGGTTGAAGAACTCATTGCAGCCCGAGCAGACGTGGGGGCCAGAGATAAATGGGGTACGGGGGGGATGGGGATGTGAAGTAGATGGGGTGTGAGATGACGTGCAAAATACCATATGGGGAGGAAGAGAGATCCACCGGAGGGGCATCCCCTCCACACTTCTGTTATGGTGGTAAATCTGTGGTGCAGAATGTGTTGAGTTTTCACCACCATCCTGAACAAAACACATGGACTCTGCCCCAGCCCACGAGGAACTGCAATAGAGGAGAATGTCTGTGGGATGAGAGCTCTCGTGGTGGGAGGTGGTCTCTGGTCCAGCGACCCCAGAACAATGCCCCGTTGTCCCTCCAGTGCGCCGGTGACGTCACTGGGGCAAGGCTTCCTGCCGGCCGGCGGTTGCCATGGCAACGCTTCCCCCCCTTCCAGAGGGAACAACAGGCCGGAGTAGCCCTTCCCCCCAAGGCCAGGACCCGTGGGAAACCGGAACCCAGGCGTCTGGCCCCAACCGCAATAATAACCTCCCACGTTGTCACCCAGGAAAAACTGCTTTGCACTGGGCTGCTGCTGTGAACAACGCCCGAGCCGCCCGCTCTCTTCTCCAGGCTGGATCCGATAAAAACGCCCAGGACAGCAGGGTTAGAACGAGCTGCGGGTTCCAGACAAAAATTTGGGCGCGAGAGAGGTGGAAAGTGAGGGAGCCCCTGAAAGGGGAGAGGCCAGAGGTCAGGTAGATGACATCAGAAAAGGCCAGTCCCGTGGGTACGGCCTTCTCTGACCTCACCCCCGGGCTATTTCCTCCCGTACAGGAGCAGACGCCGCTATTCCTGGCGGCCCGGGAAGGAGCGGTGGAGGTAGCTCAACTGCTGCTAGACCTAGGGGCGGCCCGAGAGCTGCGGGACCAGGCTGGGCTAGCGCCCGGGGACATCGCCCGCCAGCGGAACCACTGGGATCTGCTGACGCTGCTGGAAGGGACGAGGCCATCGGTGGCCCATCATAAAGCCACTACCAGCCGCGAGGTTGAAGCTGTGCCGTGTGCACGGACCGCGTCAGGAAGCGTGTCCCCGCATGGGGGCGGGGCTCTGCCGCGCTGCCGGACGCTGTCAGCCGGGGCCGGCCCGCGCAGGGGTGGAGCTTGTTTGCAAGCTCGGACTAAGTCGGTAGACTTAGGCACGCGTGGGGGCATGGCCTATTCGCATTGCCGGAGCCTATCGAGAGGAGGAGCAGGAGGCGGCCCGCCCCCTCGTGGCCGTAGGTTTTCTACGAGCATGCGCGGGCCTAGACCCAGCCCAGCGGCAGCGCGAGGAACCGGAATAGCTGCGGGGCGAGGAGGCAGGGCCTCGGCGGACGACTGGCCCTGCGATTGGGTGTCCTTGGGAACCTGCGGCCCCACCTCCAGCTTGCCTATCCCTCCTCCTTGCCTCACTCCGTCCCCGGAACATGGGTCTCCTCAAGTTGTGTGGGGTTCCGCATACTACCAAGAAATACCTTTAAACCTGGAAGGGAAAGGTCAAAAATAGAAGGCTACACTGGAGAGGGAGAGCGAACTCCAAAATGACTGCCTTTAAATGACAAGCATTCCGGAAAGCCCACCAGCTTTTAATATGGATCCCCAAAAGTGAGGCGTCAGGAGTTTTAGTTGCCCTCCTAAAGTAAGTGTATGCACACCCCAGCAGGCATCATCTTCCACACGGAGAAGATACAGTTTTGGAAAGAGTTTAGGATAGGGGAGGTCCAGTTCCTCTCTCAGAAAGTAAAAGATTACAGGAGGACAGAGTGTGGAGTGGGAGAAGTACCCCTAAACTGGAACCAAGGACTGCAGGCAGATAGGATCTAAGACGTTTTCCTGTACACGTTCCCCAAAGCGAGCTTCTATCAAATATTTATTGAGGACCTAGGACAATGTGCCCAGGTACTGTGTAGATGCCGAAATGTGGACAGGGATTCTGAAGAGCAAAACCCCCACCTTACGCTGATAACTCCTTGCATTCCCTCTGACATCCCTCCCACAAAGAAACTTCACTGCAGGGACGAAGTGCCTCTCTTCTAGCCACTGCTATGTCTTATTTAAGAACCCCAAATCTGTCAAGCATAATAAAGCTGATTCAAAATGTCATTTGTTTTTGGAAGGGTTGGGGAGAGGAATGGGAAAAAACACTATGACTGCACTCTACCCAGGGACATAGCTTGAGGCTCCGTCTCAAAAAAAAAAAAAAAACACTATGACAGTATTGTCAAGAACCTTGTGCCCTAGGCACATATGGATGCAGGCTACAAGTATAGATTAAGAGCAAAAATAAGCAGATTTGGGGATCCCATGTTGATTTAAGGTATCATCTAAATGCAGGAGTCTCTGGTAGCCCAGGGAGAACCTACATTACACACTATGAAGTAGGTGCTATTAAAACACTACTGTACTCTTTCAGAAACTGAGACACAGAGATTTTATTTGCCCAACACTGAAGAGCATTAAGTGACAGGACCAAATGTTCATTACCTTTCTTGTTCCAAGTTACTCAGCTGAAACCCCCCTAACATGGCAGGTTGTTATTTAGAGTCCCAATGACTGTCTCACTCTCTCCTTGGTGCCAGGCTGACTAGTGTTGATTAAAGTCAGAATGGTGGTACTCTCCCTTTTCCATTTCTGTATCCCTCATTTATGACCAAAGTAGTTTCCCCTGACCCTAGTCTGCACTAATCTGTGAGTTGTCAGAGTGAACCTTGGCCTGTTTTCGAATATTCAAGAGAACAAGATGTGTCTCTCTGCATATCTTGTCCCCTGAAAAGACTGTAAATACCTAGAGGACAGAGACAATTATTTGACACATATTTATTGAATACTTACTGTGCATTGGACCCATTGCTAAGAGCGTATGCATACATTTGAGAGCTTGACGTCCCATAGTCTTTGAGTCCTTTGCTTCCTGCTGGAACCATGCCTTTCCCAGTCCCAGTAAGTCTGAGGGGAGATGAGAGCCAAATCCCGTATCTTGGGGGGGTCTGTCTTACCGAGGGAAGAGACCTGGTTGGGGGAAGGGGGATTCTGAGGAGTGAAACCACTTCCTGTGTAGCTAGTTAGTTCCGGTGTTGACAGAAAGAAGGGGAGGCAGGGGTGGAGGGTGCAGAGCCAAGGACTGGGGGGCTACTTAGGCCCTAGAGATGAGAGAAGGCCTTTTCCTCACCGTAAGCCCCCTCCACTCATGCAGCTGGAACAGTCTTCCCAAGTCTGTGGGGGCAAGAAAGCTCTAAAGAGCTGTTTGGGTGGGAAAAGAGGATGGAGGAAGTTGACATGGATGGGCGGGGCCCGTGGGGGGGCTGACCAGGAACCCAGCTTCCTGCTCAGTACCCAGACATCCAGCCCCCAGCTTACCCCCACCCCTTCCAGCCCTTACTCCCCTCAGGAACCTGTTCCAGCCCTCTTCCCAAATCCCAGCACCCCTCCCCCCTCAGTTTCTCCCCTCCAGGGGATGGAGGCCAGGAGACCCCAGGAAGAAGAGGATGGTGAGCAGGTGAGCTGGGCACCGGGTGGGGAAGGCTGACCCTAGGAAAGAAGGGAGGTGAGAGGACCTGGGGCAGAGACCTACTGACACAGGTAGACACAAGGGACTTGCAGAGGCTTGGGCACATTGAGGCAGGAACAAAGACAGAGAAAGGAAATGGGCCACTGGCCTAACCCCCTGTCCACCCCACCCCCTTCAACCACCACCGCTTGACTGGAATGGACTTTTTGCATCAGGGCTCCCCTCAGGATGAGCAAGGCTGGCCCCCTCCAAACTCCACCACTCGTCCTTGGCGATCTGCTCCTCCGTCCCCTCCTCCTCCAGGGACCCGACACACAGGTACCCCAACCCACCCAGGAAGCTCCCCAGCCCTGGTGCCCACATCCTGACCCTATTACCAAGGCCCACTGCATCATGGACCCTGTCCCCACCTTCTCCAGACTCCCCATGGTTCTCCCCATTGTACCCCTTTGGCTCTGATTCAGAGTCCTCAGTCACCTCACCTGTCCCCAACCCCCATGGCTCCCGTCCACCAACTTCTCTGAGCGCTGTCCCCTCCTCTTCTCAGCCCTGGGCCCCCGCTCGGCCTCCCTGCTCTCCCTGCAGACTGAGCTCCTTCTAGACCTGGTGGCTGAGGCCCAGTCCCGCCGCCTAGAGGAGCAGAGGGCCTCTTTCCATGCCCCACAGAGCCCCCCAAGCCTAGCCCCTGCCCCTCTCCGGCCTCTTGAGGACAAAGAACAGCTCTACAGTACCATTCTTAGTCACCAGGTGAGACACCCCCAGGAGACACTACCCAGGCCTCCTGGTCTCTTGGCCTCTGTTCTCTTTTGGGCCCTCTTTTGGGCCCTACTCCTCTTTCTCACTAAGCATCTACTCCATTGCCAGCCCCTAGTCACTCTATCCCCATTACAGCTTTCCTATATGCCCCTAATACCAACTCTGGTTCCTTTTAAGGGTCTCCTCCCCTCAGACCCTCACCAAAGCTCTCCCTCTCCCTCCACTCCTCCAGTGCCAGCGGATGGAAACCCAGCGGTCAGAGCCTCCCCTCCCACCAGGGGGCCAGGAGCTCCTGGAGTTGCTGTTGAAAGTTCAGGGTGGGGGTCGAATGGAGGAGCAAAGGTCTCGGCCCCCCACACACATCTGCTAAGACTTGAGCCCCCAACCGCCCCTTCTCACTCCTGGAGTTCAAAGCTGGGCAGCCCACTGCATGCCCTGAACCCTTGCTTGGCAGGGGTACTGGAGACTGGAAAACACAGCAGAAAGTTCAATATCTATCACCCTCTGCACCCTCCCTGAGAACTGGAGGGGGTGAAAGTGCTCGAACCCTAGGAATAAATAAAACGCCTAGTACATGGGCACTTGAGGCAGTAAGAGGATCCATGGCACCCATCTCAGGGAGTGGCTAGGAGTCCCTGTCCTGAGCTGTGAGGACACCAACGGTAGTCAGGTTACCAGGCAAGGTCTGAGGGCTCAGGCCTCCACCTCCCAAAAAAAGGCAAGTCTCCCAAGGTTATGACCTGATTCAGAAACAGCTCTCAGTAAGAAGAAAAAGAAGATGGGGGGCACAGCCAAGAAAGATTAAGACTATTCTCCCTCTCCCACTCCAACTGACCCAACCCCCTATCCCCTGCACTGAGGGCCCTACAGGCTGTGAATGACCTTTAATCCTGCCCATTGTCCCTCTCCACTGCTGCTCTGAGTCTGTCTGATATTTTGGTAGTATGAATAAATGTAATTCGCCTCTGGACTGAAGACTGGTATCTGGGAGGGAGGGGGGCACCGGGCAGAGATGTTGGTTAGGAAGGTGAGGCCAGGAGCCGCCTCTCTCCTCTGTCTGGCCAGAGGCCAGCATCCCTCCCTGGCTGGTTAATTAGTGGCTCATTAAGCAGCGGCTGGAGACCTCCCTAATTATCTCCCCCACCCCCCCTCTCCTGGATTTAATTAAGTAGACAGGGAGGGGAGTCATTAGAACAAGAAATATGAACTGAGCTGTCTGTGAACCCAGGCATTCCAGCGGCCGGAGTCCACATCACCTAGATCCCTAATTCAGAACCTAGTGGCAGGCCGCCTCGCCCTCAACACGCCCCCATCCAGGCCACCGAAGTCCAGCCGGGGCCTTCCCAGATTTTCCCCAAGGGGCCAGTCTCCTCCCCTTGTCCCCTCTTCACTCTCCCCTCCTCCATTCGGTCTCGTTCCTGTGTTTCTGTATCTCTCTCCGCCCCCAGCTCCTCCCCGTTCCTCCTCTCTTCTCCCCTCCTCTTCCTCCTCGTCTCCCCTCCCCCAGCCTCCCTCCCTCGCTTCCCCCCCTTCTCCCTCCTCCCTCTCTCTCACACACACCCCCGCTTGGGCCTCTTCTCTCTCTCCGGCTCCATTTTCTCCGCCGCCGGGGGCCGGGGTCTCCTGTGGGGGGCCCAGCTGGTACCCCAGGTCTCCCTTCAGTGCCGGGGTGAACCCCGGGGGAGCTGGGAGGGGGAAAGACGGGCGGGGGTTGGGGCGGAGGGACCAGCGGCCCCAGCGAGTTTGCGGGGGGAAGTAACCAGGCGGGGGGAGGGGCGGAGCAGGGAGGGGGCCTCAGGGCCCCCCCCAGCTATGGACGAGCGGCTACTGGGGCCGCCCCCTCCAGGCGGGGGCCGGGGGGGCCTGGGATTGGTGGGTGGGGAGCCTGGGGGCCCTGGCGAGCCTCCCGGTGGCGGAGACCCCGGTGGGGGTAGCGGGGGGGTCCCGGGAGGCCGAGGGAAGCAAGACATCGGGGACATTCTGCAGCAGATAATGACCATCACCGACCAGAGCCTGGACGAGGCCCAGGCCAAGTGAGTGCCCCCACCCTGGGACCCCACACAGACCCAGCAAATCCCGTTCACAAGCTCTGAATCTTCTGGGAGCCCCCCCCAACTCCAGGGCCCACTCCAGGATCCAGCAGCTCTCTTCTTTCCCTACTCCTGGGAGCCGCTAGAAAAGTGATCCCTCAAACCTCTCTTGATTCCTAGGCCCTGAAACCTTAACAGAGGGAACCCCATGTGGCCCCACACCCGCTCCTAACCTTTTGCTGACCCCTGCACTCTTGGGAAACAGCCCCATCTCCAGAGCCCCCTTCTGGCTCCTGGACTAAGAAACTGTTCTTAAGCTATGTCATCTTCTTCCCTAACTCTCTACCCAGCCCACCCCCTTCTTTCCAGTCCTAGAGACCTCCATACCATTCTCCAGAGTACCTAACACTCCTCTCCACCATTACCCCAGCCTCCAAGAGTCCTCACCCACCCTGCCCCTGCTCAGCCAGACACTAGGTGCATCAAAAGCCTCCCACCTGCTGAACCCCAGAACCTCCTCACATGCCCTTAGCTTAGCATCCCAACTCCTCCCTACCAGCTCAGACTCGGACTTGGTACTGTCCTAGACCATTTCCCAAAGCCCCAAGCCCACCCGTGGTGCCTTTAGCTTGCGGCCTACATCTTCCCTCTGTCTTCCTGAAACAGAGTGGCTTCTCCAGGCTCTGTGAGCTAATTTTTTCCCAAAAAGGCCCTTCCCCCAACTCCATTCCACCCCCAACCCACTTCCTCCCTCTGCACATCTCCCCTTCTTCCTTGTTCCTTGGCTCCCCTCATACTCTGTTTGTCTGCCTCCTCAACTTTTCTTTTTCCCCACTCCCACTCCTTCCAAGGAAACACGCCCTAAACTGCCACCGAATGAAGCCTGCTCTCTTTAGCGTCCTGTGTGAAATCAAGGAGAAAACTGGTATGTGGGTCCCCTTTTGATGTCCTCAACTCTAAAGACAGACCCCTGTTCACTATAGGGCTAAAGACTGACAGCTTGGGGCCCGGAGGAAGTGAGGAGTCAGGGAGATTGCTGAGTGGGACTGGGGAAGGTACCAAAGCCTGGGAACTTGGGTCTCCACTTAGACCAAGCACTGGCTGTGGGGTCCTTGGGTCCCTAAGTCCACTCGCCTGCCTGCATGCTAGGCCTCAGCATTCGAAGCTCCCAAGAGGAGGAACCGGTGGACCCGCAGCTGATGCGCTTGGACAACATGCTTCTGGCAGAGGGTGTGGCTGGGCCTGAGAAAGGAGGGGGCTCAGCAGCAGCTGCTGCAGCCGCTGCAGCATCTGGGGGCGGTGTGTCCCCTGACAACTCCATCGAACACTCAGACTATCGCAGCAAACTTGCCCAGATCCGCCACATCTACCATTCGGAGCTGGAAAAGTATGAACAGGTGAGAAGAGGCTGGGGAGGGAAAGGAGGTGTGGATATAAGGGCTTTGGGGAAGGAATCTTGAGGGCAAAGCGCTTCTCACCAGCCCACTGGCCCCCACTACAGGCATGTAATGAGTTCACAACCCATGTCATGAACCTGCTGAGGGAGCAGAGCCGCACGAGGCCAGTGGCACCCAAAGAGATGGAGCGCATGGTCAGCATCATCCATCGAAAATTCAGTGCCATCCAGATGCAGCTCAAGCAGAGCACATGTGAGGCCGTCATGATCCTACGTTCCCGCTTCCTGGATGCCAGGTGGGGGCCCAGGAAGTCATGTCAACCCCCAGCACCAGGCTCCTTCCCATTCCTCTCCAAGCCCCTGGGCTACCATGTCACATAGCACGGAACTCCATGACAGTGGTGCCCTCTGAAATTAGGTAACATGGCAGCCCTGCCGGGACACCAACATCCTCCTCACTACCCTTCTCCCTCCTCTGTAGACGAAAGCGCCGTAACTTCAGCAAACAGGCCACTGAGGTCCTAAATGAGTATTTCTATTCCCACCTGAGTAACCCATATCCTAGTGAGGAGGCAAAAGAGGAGCTCGCCAAGAAATGCGGCATCACTGTCTCGCAGGTATTTGTGAGGGTTTGGGGAAAAGGGAGCTTTCAAGCAAAATGTTCTCAGATCCTAGGAAGGGGTGGTGGTTTGCACCTATAATCCAGCTACTCAGGAGGCTGAGGCAAGAGGATCATTTGTGCTCTGGAGTTCCAGACTAGCCTGGGCAACATAGTGAGACCCTGACTCTAAATAAATAAAATAAAATGCTTCCAGGTACTATTTAACGAAAGGCTTCAGGGGGAAGCCCTTCTCTCAGCCTCCCTTTCTGTGAAACACCCCACAGGTCTCCAACTGGTTTGGCAACAAGCGCATTCGCTATAAGAAAAATATTGGAAAGTTCCAAGAGGAGGCAAACATCTATGCTGTCAAGACTGCTGTCTCAGTCACACAGGGGGGCCACAGCCGCACCAGCTCCCCAACACCCCCTTCCTCTGCAGGTAGATCCCACTGTCACCCCAGCTAGCTGTTTTGTACACTTCCTGCTTTTGTTCCCACTTCCTATCTGGGCAGGATCATAAGAGACAGGGGGCCTTTTAGGACTAGAGGGACCAATCTGAGGCAGGATAGAGATGTCCAGAGACAAAGGCCACGACAATAAGTTAATTCTGACTTTGTTCCAGCGAGTGGCCAGGGTAGTTCAGGAACAGCCTGCTCTGAGTGTTGGAATAGTGTTCTCTGGATAATTTGTATAGGATGTGCTGCTACATAGCATGTCCTCATAGAGCTAGTTTTAAGGGCTTTCTGGTAACTGAATTATCTCCTGTCTGCTATCACAGGCTCTCTTACACTCTTCCCTCTCTGTTCCTCCAAGGCTCTGGCGGCTCTTTCAATCTCTCAGGATCCGGAGACATGTTCCTGGGGATGCCTGGGCTCAATGGAGATTCCTATTCTGCTTCCCAGGTCAGCTGCCCCCCTTTCCTCTGAAGTAGGGCTTTCCCAAACTCCATTTCCCGGCTTTAGGATACAAGACCTCTTTTTTCTGGGCTTCTTACCATGTCTTACCTTTCTCTGCTGCCTGCAGGTAGAATCACTCCGACACTCAATGGGGCCAGGGAGCTATGGAGATAACCTCGGGGCGGGCCAGATATACAGCCCTCGGGAAATGAGGGTGAGTGGATTCTGATGCCCCCTCCCTCCAGCTCTCACCAGAACAGAAGGGCCTTTTCCCTAGCAGTGTTGTGCCCACAGCATTGCTGTGCTCATATGTCGAGCTTCCCAAGGCCTTGTTTCCCAGATTCCAACTGTCGTACTTTTTTTTCCAGGCAAATGGCAGCTGGCAGGAGGCTGTGACCCCCTCTTCGGTGACATCACCAACAGAGGGACCAGGGAGTGTTCACTCTGACACCTCCAACTGATCTCACTCCATCAGGGTCACAGGGGTGGGGGTTCTCACAAGGCAACTGTTGAAGACACAGGCATCCAGAGAACAAACCCCAATACAAGAGAAGCACAAGACAGAGAAGGGCAAATGGGGTCATCCCTGCCCCAACTAGACTCTCTCAGTGCTGGGGGTGCTGACTGCATGGCAGGAAGAATGGGGTCCTACAGAAGAGTGGGGTCTGTCTCCCCCTTCTTTTTTCTCTTACTCAGAAACACACCCAGAAACCTATTTCTCAGAGCCCTTTTTCTTCTCTTTCCTTCTCCCTTCCTCTCTTTCCCCCTCTTTCCCCTTTATTGTCCCACATACTCTCTCTGGGTTCCCCCACCCCACTTACATGTTCTGGAATCTGTGGAGACACCAGTCCTGCCCTACCAGAGATGCCAAAAATGGGGACACAACTTCTGGACAGAGGACATGGGCTATGCCTCCCTGTGCATCCCCACCCTCTTCCCCTCCAGACGGCTTTATTACCTCATACGCAGCTCATCTGAAACCAATAGAATCGCTCGGTGGACGAGAGTGTCTGACTCAGATATCTACCTCGGAGGGAGTTTGCTACTCTAGGGAATTATTGACTGGGTTTTAGGGTTGAATTTTTTTTTCTTTTTTTTTTTTTAAGGAAAGAAAAAGAAACTTTGGGATCCATTGTATTTTTTTGATTTGGGGTTTTTTTGTTTTTGGTGATGATTCTTAATGTTTAGTTTGGGGAAGTAGTTTTTTTAAAATATAAATATGTTGATTTCTTGACTTTATTTCTTGCTTTCCCGTAATAGGGGTGGTAGCCAAAGGGGTCTTGATAAGAAAAAGGGGTACAAAGAACTGACGAAGAGGCCCACCTGGCTCTAGGCCTGTCTATCAGGAAGTGAATTTATATTACGGAGTACCCAACTGTCAGCCCCTAAAATCAGTTGGGTGTTCTTTGTGCAAGCAGGTTTCTGCTGCATTTGCTATGGAGGCAGTTGAGGGGCTTACCCTGCTGGCCTCCTACCCCCCCTCTTCCCACAGCCCTTGGCAGGGCTGGACTCAGTAATTTTGAGGAAATTGAAGATGCCACTTTCCCCGTGAGTGACACATCTCTAACTTTTTTTTTTTAACAACTATTCATTGATTGGAGGGGGAAGAATAGGGAGGGGGTTATTGCCAAATATGTGAAATATGGGTTGGGGTGCTTATATGTGTATCTCCCTTGGTTTCCCCTGTATTTTTTAGTTACATCAAAACCAAGGGCATAGGGAGAGAAGAGGGTGGTTGCAAAAAGCCAGGTATGGGGGAAAGTAAAATCAACACTGTCCCATCCTTGGCCCTAAACCCTACCATCTGCTTCCCTCAGACATCCTCAGGACTTTACAAGACTGTCAGAGTGGGGAACCCTTCCCATCAAAGATCTGGGCAGACTTAGGGGACAGGTTGAGAGTGTGACGGGTGGTGGGTGGGAGGCACGGGCTGGGGACAGTTCTCTCCTCACTTGTAAACTGTAGTTTCACAGAAAACAAACAAACAAAAAAAAAAATGCAGTTTTAAATAAAGAAGTTTTTTTTCCCCCTGGGTTTTATTTGAGAATTTTTTTTAAAAAAGAATGATAACCTCCAGGAAAAAAAAAAAAAAAAAAAAAAAAACTTTATCTCACAAAGCTCCAAGTAGTATTTGCCCCATGTCCTGGCCTTGCCCTCACTTGCCCCTTTCCACTCTTACCAACAATAGCCTGGCCTGAACCCTATAGCCCTCAGAGGACTGATGAAATATGGTGGGGGGGCTCTTGAGGGATTAAGACCCTAGGAGGTACACTCCCCACCCCTAGAGCAGTGGCTGTGCCCAGAGGCTGGCAGTGCCCAGGGGTGGAGTGATGATTGTTTCTCCCAGTACCTGAAGGACACTTGTCCCAGAAGCATGAATTCCTAGCATTCTCTGTGACAGGACAGGACTAAGAATGGGGGCAGGGGAAAGGGTGCGAGCCCCACCTAGGGCGGTGGCCACAACAGGGAAAGGGGCAGACAAAGCCAGGAGCCTAGAGAGAAAGGATGGCAGCAGGGGCAGCGATTGGAGCCTGGGTGTTGGTCCTCAGTCTGTGGGGTGAGCCACTACTCCCTGAACTCCCTGCAGAAAGTACTACTTCACCCTTACCCCCCAATCTCCCCAGAACCTCCCTAGAACACAGGCACTGTGTTGCAAGCTCTTTTACCCACCCTGTCTTAATTTCATTTGTTCCCATTTCTTTTCTTGCCCCTCTATCATGGTGCTGCCTCCCAGGGACAGTAGTAGGTGCTCAAAACATCACAGCTCGGATCGGAGAGCCACTGGTGCTGAACTGTAAGGGGGCCCCTAAGAAACCACCCCAGAAGCTGGAATGGAAACTGGTAAGCAGAGCCCTTGTCACAGCTCCCCAACTACCAGAGACCAACAATGATTTGCCTCATCAGTTCTTTCTAAAAGGATGTGCAGTTTAGGTCCCTCTTCTCTGTCTCCAGAACACAGGGCGGACAGAAGCTTGGAAGGTCCTATCTCCCCAGGGAGGCCCCTGGGATAGCGTGGCTCGTGTCCTCCCCAACGGCTCCCTCCTTCTTCCGGCTGTTGGGATCCAGGATGAGGGGACTTTCCGGTGCCGGGCAACAAACAGGAATGGAAAGGAGACCAAATCCAACTACCGAGTCCGAGTCTACCGTAAGGTCCCCCTCTCATCTCAGAAAAAGCCTTCAACCCCAGCCATTGACTCCTTGTTCTTGGTATCTGAGGACCTGACTTCTGTTGCCCCACACCTGGAGTGTAAGTCTTCTACAGTCTCTGACTGTAATTTTCCCTTCTTCAGAGATTCCTAGGAAGCCAGAAATTGTAGATCCCGCCTCTGAACTCATGGCTGGCATCCCCAATAAGGTAGTGAAAGAAAGCAAGAGAGAGTGGTCCTGTGAACAGGAGAGAAGTATGATGTGTGTGTGTGTGTGTGTGGAGTGGCATCTCTCATTCTCAAAGGCTAATGAGATCACCACTCTTTACTCAGGTGGGGACATGTGTGTCTGAGGGAGGCTACCCTGCAGGGACTCTAAGCTGGCACTTGGATGGGAAGCCCCTGATACCTGATGGGAAGGGTGAGTCCCAAGATCCCCTCTCCTAGCAGCTTTCTTTGTTTTTCTTTTTCTTTTTTCTTTGATTTCTTTTTTGTTGTCATTGTTCAGCAGGCCCGGGCTGGGTTTGAACCCACCAGCCCCAGTGTATGTGGCTGGCACTCTAACCACTGAGCACAGGCACCAAGCCAGCAGCCTTCTTTCTGATCTCACTCCCACACCTAGCCTGGGATGTCTTACCTAATCCTTCCTCCACCATAGGAGTGTCTGTGAAGGAAAAGACCTGGAGACATCCTGAGACGGGGCTCTTCACACTGCAGTCAGAGCTGACAGTGACCCCAGCCAGGGGAGGAGCTTCTCACCTCACCTTCTCCTGTAGCTTCAGCCTAGGCCTTCCACGGCGCCGGGCCTTGCACACAGCCCCCATCCAACCCAGTGTCTGGGGTGAGCACAGAGGTGGGGAGGGCCCCAAGCTCAGGTGAACACATTCTAGAAGTATGGCCCTGAGGGAAAGAGAGGAGTCAAGCCCACAGCCACTGGACCACTCAGAGGTGTAACTCTGAAACTCATGCCCCTTCCAAACTGCAGAGCCTGAGCCTCTGAAGGTCCAATTGGTGGTGGAGCCAAAAAGTGGAGCAGTAGCTCCTGGTGGGACTGTAAACCTGACCTGTGAAGCCCCTGCCCAACCCCCTCCTCAAATCCACTGGATGAAGGACGTGAGTGACCTGGAGAGAAGGGCTGGGAGGTAGGGAGAACTGGTGACTGGAAGAACAGAGGGCGAATGGAGCCAGAGGCAGGCTAGAGCCAGAGGAGGAAGACAGGGTATCTGAGGTTGCAGAGACAAAGAGACAGGAGTATGGGGTGTGTACAGGGTTTTTTGTGGTTTTATTTTTGTTTGTTTTTTTAGACAAAGTCTCACTTTGTCGCTCTTGTGGTGTCATAGCTCACAGCAACCTCAAACTCTTGGGCTCAAGAGATTCTCTTGTCTCAGCCTCCCAAGTAGCTGGGACTATAGGCGCCCACCACAACGCCTGGCTATTTTTTTAAAGACAGGGTCTTACACTTGCTCAGGATGGTCTCAAACCTATGAGCTCAGGCAGTTCACCCACCTTGGCCTCTCAGAGTGCTAGGATTACAGATGGGATCCACTGCACCAAGCTTTGTACAGGGGTTTTGTAACAGTCTGTCTCCCTTACCCGACCAGGGCATGCCCCTGTCCCTCCCCTCTAGCCCTGTGTTGATCCTCCCGGAGGTAGGGCCTCAGGACCAGGGAACCTACAGCTGTGTGGCCACCCATCCGAGCTATGGGTCCCAGGAAAGCCCTGCTATCAGCATCACCATAATTGGTGAGAACTTTCCCCCAATGCCAGGAACCCTGGGGGGGTGAGGTGAGGGACAGTGCAAGTTCCAATTCCCTCCTCCATTCTGGCATTATCCCCAAAAGCCACCCCACCCCTCTCCATGTACCCACACCCAGTCCTCCTCTGCCCCACCCAAATCTTGCCAAAAGAGCAACCAAGCCTCTCCTCTCTGAACTAAAGAAAAGGAAAGACTCCACTAGGGCTCCCACTAAATAGACTTCTCTCAAACAGAAATCTTCTCTTCTGACTTGCTCCAACTTTGTCTTCCAGAAACAGGC
>CAUYQV010103252.1:0-13786 GCA_963574575.1 Galagoides demidoff
CTGGGCTCAAGTGAGTCTCCTGCCTCTGCCTCCCAAGTAGCTGGGACCACAGGTGCCCGCCACAACGCCCGGCCATTTTTTGGTTGCAGCCATCATTGTTGTTTGGTGGGCCCAGGCTGGGGATTCGAACCCGCCACCTTAGGTGTATGTGGCTGGCACCCTAGCCAACTGAGCCACAGGCACAGAGCCTAATCATGTGTTAATGTAAGTTTATATAGTCAGTGACATATGCCTGTGTCATGTCTGATTGATAGGAGAGATTCTCTATTACTCAAATATTATATGATCCAAAAAGCATCTTTTCTGGATTCAATGCCTCTGAAGAACACTAAACATATGCTCTGTGATGCTCAGTGCACAGCTTTTAAATACTGGCAAAGGAGTTCTGGGGCAACTGCATTTCTACCTACTGCTAGTCACAACCATTTAAACACTCCTGACATTCCTCAGAAGTCTGACCCACCAAATGGAAATTCCATTCACGTGTGGGCAGGGCGCAGGGGGTCGGCTGCAGCCTGTGATTGCCTCCACACCTGGGCTGCTTCTTCTGATATTCTATGTCCTGAAGCAAATGATGCATTTGGAGAAATGTGCAAAAGAAGGACTGCACAAGACGTGGGTGGGAGAGGTTTGTTGCTGCAGGAGATGCCTTGTGTGAATAAGGCGAATCAGTACAGTTCTGATAAGGCCCCGGGTGGGGGGAAACTAGGGAGGGATGAATCTCAGAAGTCTCATCTGGTGAGTGTGGGTACTAGAGATGCTTCTAAGAAGGACAGCTGGCCACATAGAAAGGGCAAAATTCTGTGAACAATGGATGCATCAGCCAATGCATTTGGTGTTTTGAAAGAGGAAGGGAGCTGATGGGAATGTCAGTGGTAGGAGATGGAAAAGGAATGTCAGCAGGGAGTCCTTATGGCCATGATGGCCACCTCCCAGCCCGACAGCCCAGAGTCTCGGGGCTTCTCTGTTTCATCACCTGGTACGTGGAGATAAAAACTCACGGAGCTTTGGGAAGAATCAAACCAGGCAACATTTGTGACTTTGGTTTGCAAATTGACAAGCTGTATCTCTTGTGCCTTTATCTTTAGATAAATGCAAATTTCTTCTTGGAGACGAAATAATTTATAACTCAAATCTTGCATTAAATGTTATCTTCTGAGGGAAAACCAGCTGTTTAACTTTCTTTTTCAACTAGGCTTTTATTTTGAGATAATTGTGGATTTACACAGTTGTGAAAAATGATGCAAAAAAAGACCACATACTCTCCATACAGTTTCTTCCAAGAGTAACATCTTTCAAAACACATATACAGCATGCCTCTGAGGATACCCACAAGGACACATCTAGGACACTGACACCCCTCTGCCCGGTGATCCCTCCTAGGCACCCTGCCCCTCCATACTTTCCTGGGTGATCATTGATCAGTCCCTTGGTTCTATAATTTGCCAGAATGTTTTGTAAAATGAATCTGGGACTGATGTTTGTCCCTGGGAATGATCCTCTGGAGGTTGATCTGAGCCGCGTCAGAGTTGGCCCCTCCTCAGTCCATGTAATATTCCAGGACACAGGCACACCAAGCAGTTTCCAGTTTGGGACTTTTATCAGTAGAACTGCTGTGAACATTCAGGTGTAGGTTTTCACGTGAGTGTAATTTTTTATTTCTATGGGACACATGCCCAAGGATACAAATGCTGGATCACAGGACATAGCACATTCAGTTTTACAAAATGAAACTGTCAAGTTAGTTTCCAGAGTGTCTCTGCTGTTTCCATTCTCACCAGCAAGGTGCAGATGACTCACTTTTTGTGTCCCACCAGCATTTGGTGCTGCCCCAGATTTTATTTTGGGCCGTCCTGGGAGGTGGGCTGGCTACAGATGGTGACATCTTCTTACATGCCAGCTGCCACTCAGGTCCTTGTCAGTGAAATGTCTGTTCATCTTCTGACTATTTACTAACTGGATTCTTTTTTTTTTGCAGTTTTTGGGTGGGGCTGGTTTTGAACCTGCCACCTCTGACATATGGGGCCAGCACCCTACTCTTTTGAGCCGCAGGCGTCGCCCTGGATTCTTATTCTTTTACTGTTGAGTCTTGAGAGTTCTCTGTAGATATAGACATCTGTTCATTGCTGGAGTGTGACTTTCAAACATTTCCTTCAAGTCGATAGTTTATCTTTTCATCTTCTTCATGTAGATTTTCACAGTTTACGATTTTAGAAGTTTGTAACTCTGAGGAGGGTCAACTTGTCAGTTAAATGGCTCACGCTTTTACTGTTACATCTAAGATTTCTGCTTAGCTCTGGTTTCAAATTTTTTTTTTCATATGTTTTTCAAAAAATTTCATAGTTTTGTGTTTTAAATGTAAAACACAAGTTCAAGTTTGATTACATTTTTATATGTGATTTGAGACATAGGGGAAAGTTCATTCTTTTACCTATAAATATCCAGTTGCTCAGGGTGGTGCCTATGGCTCAAAGGAGTAGGGTGCCGGGCCCATATACCAGAAGTGGTGGGTTCAAACCCGGCCCCAGCCAAAAACTGCAAAAAAAAATTCTAGTTGCTCAAACACCAGTTGTAAAGACCATCATTACTTCACTGAAATGCTCTTGTGCTTTTGTCAAAAATCAGCTGGCTATCCTTGCCCTCGTTACTTCTGGATTCTCTGTGCTGTCTTACTGACCTACCAGTCTTTTCCTCCACTACAAGGACACTGTTTTCTTTACTGTCGCTGCAGATAGGCCTCACTCTCGGATGGAGTGATCTCCCCCATTTACCTCTACTTGTTAAGGATTGTTTTACCTATTCCAGGGCCTATGTCTGACCTAAATTTTAGGATAAACTGGTCTATGTCCGTAAAGTTGTCTTGCTGGATTTTGACAGCAGTGTCCCAGGGCCTGTGCACTAACTCGGGTCTTCTTCTTACTGTGCTTGCTCCCTGCCCAGCATCCGGTCTGCTCACATCTCACTTTTCTCACATTGACATTCTGTGACACTTACAGCCACACTGACCTGGCAGTGTCTTTCCTACTCAGCGTCCCACTTGTCTGCACGACCCGCCCTGTGCCGCCCCCGATCACATCTAGGCTCAGACTCATCTCCTTTTCTTCCCTTTGTTCCCTGCAATGTTGAGGTGGTTCCTGTGCTGTGTAGACATTCTCCACGCAGCAGCTCAGGCTGGGCTGTGTTCTGGTTTCCCTGGGGTCCATCGAGACTCACAGGAATCACCTGTGACTCAGAGCCACAGAGCTGAGCCTGGTATGAGAGCTTGCTCCATCTTGTAAGCAAGCACTTTGGAAATCACAATTTAGCAACTTGGAATTAGACACACATGACAGCCCCTTCTTCTGTGAGACTCTACTCACATGTAAAGGCTTTTGTCTCACTAGGTCTAGGTCTGTTTTCCCAACTTAGTAAATCGATGTGACATAATAACCAGTAACATGTCAGATTTCTATGGCCATGCAAATTAATAAATGGATATTATGTAGTAGACTGTCACTATATGTTTGCTGTCTGAAAATTGACCACTGTGATGAATATTTACCAGTAGAATTTAAAAGGTTGCCCAATTGAATCAAATGATCAGTAATGAAAGCCAAGGATCTGTGAGAGGTGAATGAAAAGCCTGTCGGGTGACACAGGTGCACAGACCAACTAAGGGAGAAAGTTCCAGGATCCGCTGTGCCTCAGCTGCAAGGTGGCTGTGCCCTGGGCCAGCGTGACGCAAGCAGGAGCCACCACAGACTCCGTGGATAAGTGGTAGAAACACATATGACTCTGATGTTCCAAACCAGGGGCGGCAGGAAAACTGGGTGGCGCTACTGATGGAAGTGGTAAAAGGGCTTTGAAATGAGGAGAACCAGGAGATGACTTGATTCTTTACAGAAAACATGAAAGCTAAGAAGTATCTCCAATCCTATTAAAAATATTCTAATTCCAGCTAATATTTCCTTAAAATATTTACATTTAAATTTAAAGTTTCAGCATGTGTTCTTATGGAGCATGGACATTATTTCTATTTTGGCAGCATAATTATTGATAAGAGCTACACTCCCATCTGATGCTGTTCAGAGTCTGTCCTCAGTAACCAGGTCCTCTCACTGTCTGGAGGCGCCACTGTGGCAGCCTAGATGATGCCACCATTCTGAGGCTGCCAGGGACCAATGTCACCCTTGTTTCAGGTTACTCGACATATAGAAGCAGTTGGAGAACACACTAGCTTTGAGATAACTGTGTGACAAACCAGTGATGCTTTAAACATCCAGGAGGAAATCCCCCCAGGTCCTTATCACTCAGAATGGTCCTCAGGGACTGGGAGCCTCAGCGTTACTAGAAGCTTCTTACAAATGCAGTCTTGGGCTCCATCACATGTTCTGAATCAATCTACATTTTAGTAAAATCTCCAGGTAATCCATTTGCTCATCACAGTTTACAAAGCACTGGTATAAGGCTAACCCACAAATGGAGAGCGCCAGTGGGCAAACCACCCTCTACCTTAAAGCTACCTGCAGTCAACTTAGCTTTGAGATGGTCACACAGAAGAATCTTCTCCTCCTACAACATCCTAATTGCTTGTTTTGAGTCCCAGGTACTATTTTAATGAGTAGTTTTATATCTTTATTTTATTATTATTTTTGATTAAATCATAACTTTGTACATTGATGCATTTATGGGGTTCAGGGTACTGCTTCAATGTGAAATGCTTACATTGAAATAAGTAACACATCCGTCACAACTATACTCATTCTTAATAGTTTTGAAATGTACCATTGCATCACACACATCAGGTGAGGTCCCCCCCAAATACCCTCTCTCTTCCCATATACCCCCTCCCTTCCCCTCGCTATCCTCTTTCCTTCTACTTTCTGGACTATAGTTATGTTTTGCCATTCATATGAGTGTGTAGGTTATTATATATTGATTTCATAGTAGCATTGAGTACATTGGATACTTTTTTTTCCATTCTTGAGATACTTTACTAAGAAGAATCCAGGTAAACATAAAACACCTAAGGGTGTAAGAACCGTGTGAAGTGGGATCACGGTGCAGCCAGTTGTTTCTGAAGCTGGTGAGTAACAGCAGAGTAGCTGCTCATCTCCCATTTTCTCAAGCTCTTTCTTAAATTGTTCTCCCAAGGCCCATTAATTCAAGCTCAGAGACCCAAATAGCGGTCTCACCCTCAAGAATTATTTTTTACAAGTAGAATCACCAGTTCTGAGTTTAACACACTGATCGTCTAGGTCTGAATTACAATAAAGACTGACTCCAGTTAAGTCTGTGGTTTTCTCTGAAACATTTGCTTTGGTAATTTAGTGTTCTCCTTCCCTGACCCTCCTCTCCGCAGAGGCGTGTGGGAATCATTTTATCAGCTGTCCTTCTGTGCATTCCCAGGAAACACCTGCCTACGCCCCAGCCTGATGGCGGCCCCGTCACAGTGGAGTAGTGTTCCCTCCTGTGTGGACTTATCTGCACATGGATTTCACCAGGACCCCCAGGATGAGAAAGTAGCCTTCACTGAGGAATGTGCTCAGACTGGTCACACACCAAGCACCACCGGATGGCATCAGTGATAGAGTTTCACAGGCTATCACCTTTCCATGATCTCCAGCTGGAGATGGGTAACCATGTCTTCCACATGCACAGAGTGCAAAGGACCCTTGCTTAACAAATGTTGAATTATATTTAAAACTGATAAACTTCTTTATATACGAGGCAACTCTATTATCTTTGGAAAGTTCAATTATATTAAAAAAAAGTTAGCCCTACTATGAAACTAATTTATAGCTTTCCTAGGAAAGCTATAACCCAATTACAGCCCGAGAATATGGGAAAAGGGAGAGGGAGGGGCGGGGAGGGGGGAGGGTAGGTGGAGGGAGGTGATTGGTGGGATCACGCCTATGGTTCATTTTATAAGGGTACAGGTGAATCTTTCTAAATGTAGAATATAAATATCTTAACAGAATAACTAAGAAAATGACATGAAGGCCATGTTAACAAGTTTGATGAAAATATTTCAAATTGTATTTAAAAACAGCACACTGTACATGACTCTATCAATGTACACAGCTATGATTTAATAAAAAATAAAAATAAAAATAAGTGGATTTTCAACAAAAAACAGAAATCATACATATAAAAATGTAAAAATGTATGAGGCATTTTTTTTATTTAAACAGGAAGGAGGGAGAGAGAGTGCAGGAGAGGGAGGAGGAAGGGCTGGAGAAAGGGATGTGGGAGGGAAGAAGGAAGGAAGAAAAGGCAGGTTATCTGCTTCCAAACAGCAGTTATTTGTAATGACTGAACAACAATTAGATGCACGCCTTGTTAATATTCAAATTGTGTGAGATACATATTTTAAATCTGTCATAATAAAATACCAGGTATAGAGGTAGTTATTTAATTTGTTTATGAACATTTAATTACATATTTAATCACTTGTATTTTTACCTCTTCTGGCCTAAGATGTCATGAGGAGAAATATGTATCTTTCCTGCTTCAACTGAACTCACTATGGGTTTACTATAGATATTTATATCCCCTAAAGGAAAATATAAAACCACCACCCCTCTCCCATCACACACACACACATACCAGCAAAATATAATAATAATAATTTAAATAATTTGAGCAAATGTGGTTCATGTCATGGTGGAACTATAGTTGTCTCTAAAAGCATAGCCCTTTATCTCTGATGAACTTTTTTTGCAGTTTTTGGCTGGGGCTGGGTTTGAACCCGCCACCTCCAGCATATGGGGACCGTGCCCTACTCCTTTGAGCCACAGGCGCTGCCCTGATGAACTTTTTTTTAACCCTTTATTCTATTCAGGTGGTTGCAAAGTTGTGGGTGGAAATACGGGAGAACTTGTAGAGTAGGGGAGTAGGAGGAGAGGAAGCCATCCTCTTGAAGCATTTATTTAGATTGGAATTTATGAAATATTTTAACTATTAGGGAATGTGGATTGTGAGGCAAGGGATAAAGGACAGATAGAAGATGTCGATATCTCTGGGAGTTTGTGCACAGAGGACCACAATGCATATCAGGAGCCCCCAAAGTCACAACAGCACAGGCCTTGGAGAACAGAACAAGAAATGTCTTACTGAGGCCTGACCCTTCCCCCTACACAAAGCCTGTACAAAGGTCTGTAGGGGCTGAATAAACCTTGTGAGATGTGCTGGGAACAGCATAGGCAACTGGCTCCTAGATAAGAGAGACAGTTTCCTTCTCCCCAGTTCCTGGTACGTCTATGTCTTCAGCCTCTCTGCCTGCAGGGACCTGGAGACTCAGTTGCCCCCTGTGGAAGCTGTGTGTGTGGTCAAACCTGCTGTTGGCTCTGGCATCCTGCTTCTGAGCTTTGTTCTTTGTTCAATTAACTACATCCCATTTCCTTAGTTTATAAACAACATAGAGTAGAGTATAAGTAATTAAAGAGTAGCTAAGTTAAAGTTGTAGATACTGTAAAGGACCATGATTATTCATTTGCCGATTTGAAGACAAGGTATGTAATAAGTACTGAGTTAACCCAGAACACGGGACCTTCACTGTTCCTCGCATTAGGTGGCAATGGTCCCCTGGTCCCACCCTTTCTAAATCTATGTTGTCTTTATTTATTTAATTCTCTCATCTCCACCAACCAATGAGGATACCCATGGGTTGTATGGGGCTGGCCCCTACATATGCAAGTAGTTTTAAAGTGTCTGGGAAAATGAAGCAAAAACAATGTGGCCTTGCCTGGGAGACCCTTGCTCGAGGCCCATTTCTTGGGCAGCACAGATTGTCCCCATGGCATGTGGTCAAACACAGCCAGTAAAGTGCTTTATACACACATGCATTCACATAAACACGCTTGGTTAATCATGTTTGTGTTTAATATACACACAGACACAAAAGCACCATGCTGAAATCAGTGATCAGTAAGTATTAAATACTTTAAACAGAGCATTTAATACCCTATCTTAATATTCTGATACTCTATCAAGCCATATTAATGTAAAATAATATGATTTAAAACACTAATTTTGAGAACAAATGTTTTAATTTTTATTAAAATCATACTAAAACTTCAAACACACATACAAATAGAATCTCGTGGTAACCTTATTGACTACAGAGCACTTCAGTGTGGCAAATGCTTTCTGTGCCAGCTGAAGAGCACACAGCACTATTCAATGATTGCTTCTTTTCCACACGTACTTCTTTGCTGCCTGTGGTGAAGGGTCTCAGAAATCTGAGTCCCAGTGGCTTCCCCATGGCCTGATGTGACCTTTATCTGGCTCCTTCATCTTGGTGATGATGTTAACCTTTGGAACATCAGTTAAATTCTACGCTGTTAGACTCAAGTGACTGGGATTTGGGTGGGGAGTTTTGTCATGTAGAAATACTTGAAAGAGTATTTGGCTACAGAAAAAAGACTGAGCTCCATCATGCTGATATATGGCTCCTGGGGGGACCTCACTTGACGGAAATCAGGGCTCCAAAGTAAAAATCAAGCTGTTATAACATTAATCCCTTCCTCTCCACACAAGCAAGAAAAAGGAAACTTAGAGGGAAACCGTGTACCTCCTGAATGATCTTCTTTCTCTTTTTTCTTGTTTTTCTTTGTTTTTTTTCTTTTTGAGACAGAGTCTCACTTCATCTCCCAGTTTAGAGTGCCATGATATCACAAGCTCATAGCAAACTCAAAGTCTTGGGCTCAAGTGAGCCTCCTGCCTCAGCCTCCCAAGGAGCTGGGACTACAGAACTGTACCGCCATGCCTAGCTATTTTTTTTTTTTTTAGTAGGTCTCATTCTTGCTCAGACTGGTCTTGAACTTTTGACCTCAAGTGATCCTCCTGCTTTAGTGCTGGGATTGCAGGCATGAGCACTGCACCTGCACCTGGCCTCTAATGCATGTATTTCTAAAAGCTGCATTGTGGGAGGGAAAGTAAGCCAGTCAGATATATGTTTTCTCTATTTATGGTCTTATGGGCCTTTTTTCTTAAATGTTTAGTTTCTATTTAGAAACTCTTTAGCTGAAAATATACAAACTTTGTGACCTTCCATAGAAGTAAAAGATGAACAGTGGATTTTCTAACAATGCAAAATTGAAAACATACACATTTGAAATCCAAATTTGTAGTTATATTGTAGCAAGACAGTTTTAAAATGGACAAAAGAGTAGAGGAAGGTGGACAAATGGGTGGTGGGAAAGAGGTGGGGCTGGTCCCCAGCAGGGGCCAGTGCAGCTCCAGGGAGTAAGATTCACACAGGCATGAGAGAGCCTCCTGGGAAGAGGCTCACACGTGGCCACTGCTTCTCATGCCTCCTGGGAAGAGGCTCACGCATGGCCACTGCTTCTCATGCCTCTTGGGAACAGGCTCACACGTGGCCACTGCTTCTCATGCCTCCTGGGAAGAGGCTCACACGTGGCCACTGCTTCTCATGCCTCTTGGGAACAGGCTCACACGTGGCCACTGCTTCTCATGCTTCCTGGGAAGAGGCTCACGCATGGCCACCGCTTCTCAAGCTTCCTGGGAACAGGCTCACACATGGCCACTGCTTCTCATGCCTCCTGGGAACAGGCTCACGCATGGCCACTGCTTCTCAAGCTTCCTGGGAAAAGGCTCACACGTGGCCACTGCTTCTCATGCCTCCTGGGAAGAGGCTCACACGTGGCCACTGCTTCTCATGCCTCCTGGGAAGAGGTCACGCGTGGCCACCGCTTCTCATGCCTCCTGGGAACAGGCTCACACATGACCACCGCTTCTCATGCCTCCTAGGAACAGGCTCACACGTGGCCACTGCTTCTCATGCCTCCTAGGAACAGGCTCACACGTGGCCACCGCTTTTCATCCTCATGGGAAGAGGCTCACACGTGGCCACTGCTTCTCACTCCTCAGTCTTGCAGAATAACTGGCACAGTGAGAAATGCCTGCTTATAGCAGCAGTACTCTGAAGGGGATTTAACAACATGGATATGGGGCTTCCAAATGTTATCAAGTCTGAGTGTTGCTATGAAAAGGGAGTGTGAGGAGTTAGGCAATCATTGCTCATTTTTGAACATTAGGCCCAGGTGGCTGATGACATTGTCCAAAATCTCAGCAGTCAAGTTTGTGGAATGATACATGTTTTTGCAGAACTCTCGGGAAGGCACCATCTGATGTGGTCAAACACTTCTGTGCAGTAACAGTCATTTCAGTTCTGGAGACACTCATCCCTATGCCTGTGTGTTGACTTGTCATAGCCTCTGGTTTTCAGTTATCATTTCAAGGTCTTGGAAATTTGGTCTTTGAAACTTTCTGATTTCCTAGTAGTAGCATTTGCTCTCAGGCTAAGAGATGCCAGTTATGAAAAATGAATCAATGCCTTCAGAATTCCAGCGGAAGCAAAATAGGTTGCCCAGTGGTGCGTGGGAAGCTTCCTAGCTTTCTGCTCGTGCTGCCCACCAGTTCACCCAGATGTAAAAGCATTCCTGGAAAGTGCAGAATGAAGAGAGAAAGGCTGGACCTCCACAGGCAGGTGCTGGCCCAGGTCCAGGCCCTATATACATCAGCAACTGAAGTTAACTTTTCTATGCAACATCTTTATGAGCAGTCATATTACCCATAATAGAGGTTAATATAATAATTAAATAAGAAAATACTTCAAGTGCTTAGAACTAGTTGTCACAAGAGCAACACACAGGAAAAATTAGACATTATTATTCAGAGTATTTTCCAACTGAAACGTTTACCTGAAGCTAGAGAAGATGAATACTTTTAGGATTTAGAAAGTTAAGACAAAAACAGCTGGAAACAGTCCACCTCGTATGGATTAAGCAGCTCCTGAGTCTGTGCAGGAGCAGAAGAGTGTCAGGAGCATTCAGGTGGGTTACACAGAAATAAAGGAAAGTCATTTTCATTCCGTACTCTAAACAGGGAAGTGACCCTTCCCGCCAAAAACAGTTTAAGAGAAATCTCGCATCCTTCCTTCTTTCCTGCCCTCGTCCCAGTAAAATCCGACGTGAGCTCTATCAGATCCCTTCAAACACCAAGTACGTGGGGGCAGTGACAGCTCACTGCCCCCCACACACTGAAGTCCCACCTCTGTTGCTTTGGACGATCACACTGGATTCCATAGCATAGTTTCTTAAAATTGATTCTGGAAAGATTTACATTAGCGAGTGTAGTATGGGAACCATACCCTTTAATGTTAATGGATACATTTGGGTAAGTTTCTAACAGATCATCTTAAAACCTTAGATTAAAAATAAAAAATAAACATTTTGGTTATTGTTAGGTGATAGGTTTATTGAGTCTGGCATGTCAACAGGAGGTGACCATATTTTCAGGTTCTATCTGACCTCCTATCACCAACACAAAGTCATATCTCAAGATCATGGGATCAACAGTATATTTCCAATTGGGACTTCTCACCAGTGTTCTTAGACTTCTCAAATCCATTCACTGTATAAATTTGACAGTTTTAAACTATTTTAAAGACAAATATAACCCTGTAATTTCCACACTTTAAACCAGGTGCCCTCATACTATGGCCCATGGGCCACATGCAGCCCACCTAGGACATTTATCCACCCCCCTGGGTGTTATTGCTGCTGCTGCCTGTCCTGCTTAGCAGCCAACTCGTCCTGGGGCCCATAGTCCGGCCCTCCAACAGTCTGAGGGATGGTGAACTGGCCCCCTGTTTAAAAAGTTTGAGGACCCCTGCTTTAAACATTTCCAGTTTCCCAATGTCACTCCCAAATGAATGCCATGAGCCTGTGTACATACCCAGTTATGGAGCTGCTTCTGCCCTCCTAAGTCTCATCCCCCACTCCACATGCCTTATCTTATGTTTTCTCCTAATTATTCATACTTTCATAAGCTTTTCCATCTTAGTTTAGTAAGTGGGTTGTGGACACATTATTTGTTAGATTAAGATAAATTTACAGTTCATAATAAAGACTGAAAAACAACTAAAGTCTTTAAAAAATCCTATTTTAAAAAGCAGCTTGTTTAATTTTAATACATAATTTCCAGGTAAAGAAATTACTATGTTTCCCACATTCTCTGTAGAATCAGTGCCTATGGTATCAGAAATCCTAGACTTGCCTCCTTATGTATTCTGTTTTATCTGGTTTATCTACACCTGCCTCACTAGCCAGCGTGACAACCAGCCACATCCACATTGCCCGTCTGGATCTAATGCTCGTTACTGTATTCAGGGAGCACCATCTTTTAAGGGCGTTGATGGATGAAAATGCGGGCCATGAATGGGTCCAATGTGTTGAAAGTTCTAGCGTCTTGATAATTGGTCCATAAAGAAAATGCATGAAATTTCCATTGCTACATAGATGGGAAAAGAGCTTACTTTGTGATTCTTAAGAATGCAGAACTGGCTTGGGGTCCATTGCACAGCAGTTATGGCACCAGCCACATACACCAAAGTTGATGGGTTAGAACCTGGCCCAGGCCTACTAACCAACAATGACAACTACAACAAAAAATAGCTAGGCATTGTGGGAAACACCTGTAGTCCCAGCTGATTGGGAGGCTGAGACAGGAGAATTGCTGAGCCCAAAAGTTTGAGATTTCTGTGAGTTGTGACACCATAGCACTCTACCCAGGGTAACATAATGAGACTATGTCTCCAAAAAAGAAAAAAAAAAGAATGCAGAACTAAGACCAAAAGACAGAAAATCCCTAGAGGTAAGTTTCAATTCACATAAGAAAGACTTCTCTAAATATTAAGAACAAAATGCAGAACCTCTAAAAGGTGACCACCCAAGGGCTGTAATAAACTGGTCAACACACGGAAGTGGTCAACACAGGAACCAGGCCTGCTGCACTGATAGGCTCAAGTGGTGCATGTGCAGTCTGAAAATCAGGTCAACGTAAGGAGGTGGTCAGTGTGGGAGGTGGTCAGTGTATGGAGATGGTCAGAATAAGGAGGTGGTCAATGTGGCAAGTGGTCATTGTGGGAGGTAGTCACTGTGGGAGGTGGTCAGTGTGGGAGGTGGTCAATGTAGGGATGTGGTCAGTGTGGAAGGTGTCAGTGTAGGGAGGTGATCAGTGTGGGAGGTGGTCAGTGTAGGGAGGTGGTCAGTGTGAGAGGTGGTCAGTGTGGCAAGTGGTCAGTGTGGGAGGTGGTCAGTGTAGGGAGGTGATCAGTGTGGGGAGGTAGTCAGTTTGGGGATGTGGTCAGTGTGAGAGGTGGTCAGTGTAGGAAGGTAGTCATTGTGGGGAGGTGGTCACTGTGGGAGGTGGTCAGTATAGCAAGGTGGTCAGTGGGGAGGTGGTCAGTGTTAGCTGGAGGTCACTGTGGAGGTTCCACTATATTTGAAATTAGGCAGATGCAGATGTGAATCCTGGTCTTTTGCTGCCTCGCCAGAGTCTTGACAGGTATATAACAGCGTCCGTTGTCTTTATAGATTGGGAGGAAAGCAGTGAACTCACTTTGTCATGAGGATTGATTGCCATCCTACATAAATACATTTGGAGAGTGCCTAGTTTATGACATTTTAAAAATTGCTACTGTATCTATGAATCATAGAATATAGGGGAATATTGATCAGATTGTCCCCTGTTGGTAAATTAGGGACAAAGTACCTTTCCTGGACTAGGGGATTGCGATAGGTGGGCTAAGTTTGTAATAGACTTTAGGACTCTGGAATAACATCAGTTATACCCAAGTCTTTTTTTTGAGACGGAGCCTCAAGCTATCCCCCTGGGTAGAGTGCCATGGCATCACAGCTCACAGCAACCTCCAACTCCTGGGCTCAAGCGAGTCTCCTGCCTCCGCCTCCCAAGTAGCTGGGACCACAGGCGCCCGCCA
>CAUYQV010103259.1:0-15957 GCA_963574575.1 Galagoides demidoff
ATAAATGTTTTAATACAATAACTAAGTAAATGACACAAAGTCTATGTTAACCAGTTTGATGAAAATATTTCAAATTGTATATGAAAACACTACACTGTACCCCATGTTTGCATTAATGTATACAGCTATCATTTAATAAAAGAAAAAGAAAGAAAAAACAGATAAAAAAAAAAGAATTCTGATGTGAAACCACCATCTGGTCCCGGGCTTTTTGAGGGGGAGATTTTTTGTAGTTGATGATATTTCAGTACTTGATATTGGTCTATTCAAGATTTCTAAGCCTTCTGGCTGAGTTTTGAAAGGTATTGTGCTTCTAAATATCAGTCCATCTCCTCTACATTTTCATATTTCTGGGAATAAAGTTTTGTAGTAGCTGTTGAGAATCTTTTGTATTTCTATGGTATCTGTTGTTATTTACCATTTATCATTTCTGATTGTTATTATTACAAATCTTGTTTTTCTGTTTCTAGTTAGTCTGTCCAAGGGTTTCATTTTTGTTAATCTTCTCAAAGAACCGACTTTTTGTTTCACTGATCTTCTGAATAATTCTTTTGTTTTCAATTTCATTTAGTTATGCTCTAATGTTGGTTATTTCTTTTCTTCTGCTGGTTTTGGGATTAGATTGTTCTTTCTTTTCCAGTTGCTTGAGATGGCTGATTAGGTTGCTGACTTTCTCTCTCTCTCTGTTTTCTTGATGAAGGCATCTAATGCTATAAACTTCCCTCTAAGGGCTGCCTTTTCAGTATCCCACAGGTTTTGATAGTTTGTTTCTTCATTATTGTTTTGTTCCAGAAATCTAATGACCTCCTTCTTGACCTGATCTATTACCTAGCTATCATTCAGCAAAATGTTATTTAGTTTCTATGATTTTATTTGAGTATGAAGATTGATTTCTGTTGCTATTAAGTTCAACTTTTATTCCATGATGGTCTGAAAAGATACAGGGGATAATTTCTATTCTTTTTAATTTGTTGAGGTTAGCCTTGTGACCTCAGATATGATCAATTTTGGAAGATAACCTGTAGGCTGATAAGAAGAATGTGTATTCAGTTTTGTCAGGATGAAGCATTCTATCAATATCCATTTAGCTCAATTATGTAGGGGCTTGTTTTAGTCCATAATTTATTTGCTTAGTTTATGCTTGGAGGATCTGTCCAGTACTGCCAATGAGGTGTTAAGATCTCCAACAATTATAGTGTGGGATGATATCATATTGTTCAGATCTGTTAGGGTTTGTTTTATATATCTAGAAACATTCATATAGGGCATGTAGATGTTAACTATTGAAATCTCTTCATATTATGTGTTTCCCTTGACCAGTATTAAGTGTCCATTCTTGTCTTTCATTATTTTTGTTGGTTTGAATCCCATTGTATCTGCATACAAGATTGCAACCCCAGCTTTTTCTGGTTTCCATTTGTCTGGAATACCATTGCCCATCCCTTCACCCTGAGTTTTTTTTTTTTTTTTTTTTTTTGAGGTAAGGTGAGTTTCTTGTAGGCAAGAGATATGTGGCCTGAGTTTTTGTATCCAGTCAGCCAGACTATGCCTCTTTGAATGAGAGTTCAAACCATTCATGTTAATTGAGAGAATTTATAGATGTGGCAGAATCATCTTATTTTTCAGAAGTCTGAGCTTGCTTTTATGCCACTCACCACTGTGGAACCTAGGCTTTGTTCTTTAATTTATGGATAGATTTACTTTAGTTGTGTACTCTCCATTGCTTGTTATGAAGAATGGGTCTGAGTATTTCCTGTAGAGATGGTCAAGTCATGGCAAATTTCCTTAGCATGTGGATGTCAATGAAGTATTTGATTTCTCCATCACAAATGAAACTCATTTTAGCAGGGTATAGGATCCTGAGCTGGAAATTGTTCTGTTTAAGAAGGTTGAAGTTCGATGACCATTTTTTGCTGGCTTAGAAATTTTGGCTGAAAAATCTACAGTCATCCTTATACTTTTCCTTTTCTAAGTAATACTTTTCTTATGCCTGGCTGCTTGCAGAAGTTTCTCCTTCATATTAAGATTGGCAAAATTAATTACAATGTGTCTAGGAAATGCTTTGTTTGGATTGAGTCATGCTGGGGTTCTGAAATTATCTACTATCTGACTTTCTGTGTCTCTTGCAATACTTAGGAAATTCTCTGCCATAATGTCTTGGAGCAGAGAATTTGTGCCTTTGGGACCATCTTCTTCTCCTTCAGATAGCTATGATTTAGAAGTTTGATTTCTTGGAATGATCGCATAACTCTCTCAGGAAATATTCTGTTTTCTTTTTCTCCATCTTTCTGCCTCTTTGAATGCTTGGGATAGTTCAAAAGTCTTGTCTTCTTTTTCTGAGATTCTTTCTTTGCACTGCTCAACTCTATTTCTGAGGGACTCTACTGTATTTCAAATACCTTTTTCAATTCCTTAAGCTCTGCTATATGTTTCCTCATTATGTCCATATCCTTGGTGACTTTGTCTTTGAATTCATTAATTTCTTGAGACAACTTCTGAATTGTTTTTTGGTTCTCTGTTTCCATCTTTTCCTCCAGTCCTATTATCTTATTTGCTATGCATATTCTAAATTCTATTTCTGACATTTCAGCAATTTCTCTGTGAATGGGATTCTCTGGTGTATTTTTCTTTGATGTCCCCAGGAGGCATTGATCTGTCCTGATTTTTCATGTTACCATAGTTCTTTAGCTCATTCCTCTTCATGAGTGTTTTCAGCATCTTCCTCTTTTTTCTTTTTTAATGTGTTAATTATATACTTTTTTAGTTGAGTTGATAGATTGTCCATGTTGAGTCCACTCCTCACCATTGCAGTGCCACTGCTGCACTAACAAAAGCAGAGAAGTGGTGAATCCTCAGCCCTAGACAGTGTCTCCAGGGGGACAAGAATCAGTAGGCAGTATTTGTCCAGGTCAAAGTTGCTCTTCCAGTGCTGACTCTGCCCAACAAATCAAGCTCACAAGGCTTCCCAGCTGACAGCACTGGCCAAGATTCAGGATAGATGCTTATTTGCTGGCCACCATCCATCCAATCAAGTGCTGATGGCTTCAGCTCTATGGACAGCATAGGCCCAGAGCTCAGACAAAGTTATGCAGGTACTGGGCACTGTCTGTCCAGTCAAACTCAGGGGGCTGCCACCCAGTGGGGGGCACAAATCCAAAGTTTAGATAAGAGTTGCTCAGGCACTGGGCACAGCCCACACACTTGAGCTCAGAGAAGCTTCAACCAATGGAAAGTGTTAATCCAAAGTTCAGTACAAAGTTGATTAAACCTTGGCCCTGCTCACCCAGTTGGGCTCAGAGACCCCCACCTGGTGGAGGCCAGAGGTCCAAATTTCAGTTCAAAGTCACTTAAACCTGGCCCTGCCCACCCAATTGAGCTCAGAGAGCCCTGAAAGGTAGAGGCCCAAGGTCCAAAGTTTAGTCCAGAGTCACTTAAACCCCAGCCTCACCCACAGAATTGAGCTCAGAGAGCCCTGCCTGGTGGAGGCTAGAGATCCAAAGTTCAGTTCAAAGTAACTAGGACACCTGCCTGTCCATTGAATCAGTCTCAGAGAGGCTTGCTTGGAGAGGCCAGAGGTCCAAAGTTGAGCCCAAAATCACTTAGACACCTGCCCGCCCATCCAATCAAGCTCAGAGAGGCATGCCTGGTGAAGGGGGCAGGTCCAAATTCAGATACAAGTCAAAGTTGTTTAAGCACTGGCTCCACCCACCCAATGGAGCTCAGAGGTTGTCCTGTTGTTTTTCTTCCACTTTCTTGTTTCTGCCATTTTGCTCAGCTTGGGTGATGTGTGCCACATGCAATCCTCTCAGTGCAGAGCTCCTGTCATTTGGTTTCCATCCACTTTAGTCCAATAGATCTCCTGAATAGGCATTTCTTAAAAGGAGATACTCAGTGAGAATAACCCACATGACAAAATTCCAAAGCTCCAGATGCTGTAGTGGGTGCAGAGAGGAGAGAAAATTTTTTACACTGTTGGTGAGATTATAAACTAATGCAGCCTTTTTAAAAAGAAGTATAGAGAATCCTCAAAGAGCTAAAAGTAGACCATCCAAGAGAAGGAAGTAGGGGAAAGATGGTAGACTACAGACATCTCCTTAGCAACCACTCATGGTGAGACCAGGGAGAGAGGACTCCAGCCACAGGTTTCTGGGATGTCCTTCCCAGAAACATCACTCCAGGGGCATATTAAAGCAGTAGGAGGCTCCAGGAACCAACAAGAAGGTCAAAAGCTGTGGAAGACCAGCACAGGAGGCCAGTGCGTGAGAGCAGGGAGATGCCTTCCAGGCTCCAGGAGAGGATTAGAGATAGGGAAGGCTTGTCTTGCAGTTTTATTCGCAACTAATATGCTTGCCAGATTATATATATATATATATAATTTAAATTTAAGACACAAGACAATAATAATTCCAGAAGACAGTGTGGGGAAAATGCTTGACAATATTGTCTTGGGAAAAGATTTTGTGAGACAGACACCCCTCTGCCTGGCAATTGCAGCAACACCAAAAATAAATAAGTGGAATTTGATCAAGCTAAAAAGCTTCTTCACAGCTAAGAATACAGTAATGAAAGCAAACAGCCTTTGGAATGGGAGAAGATTTTTTTCATGTAATGAATATGACAAAGGCTTGATAACTGGAATCTACAGAGAACTTAAATTAATCAATAAGAAAAGAGCAAACAACCCTATTTATAAGTGGGCAAGAGACTTGAACAGAAACTTCTCTGAAGATGACCTATGAATGGCCAACACACATGTGAAAACAATGCTTAATGTCTTTAATCATCAGAGAAATCAAATCAAAACCACTCCAAGATATCATCTAACTCTAGTACGATTGGCCCACATCACAAAGCCCCAAATCTGTATATGCTGGTGTGGATATGGAGAAAAGGGAACGCTTCTACACTGCTCATGGGATTGCAAAGTAATATAACCTGTATGGAAAGAAGTGTGAAGAATCCTCAAATAACTAATTATTGACCTTCCTCTTGTTCCCATAATCCCATTACTAGGTATCTACTCATAAGAACAAAAATCATTTCACCACAAAGAAATCTGCACCAGAATGTTTGGTGTAGCTCAATTCATAATTGCCAAGGCATGTAAACAACCAAAATGCCCATCAAGTCATGAATGGATTAAGAAACTCTGGCATATGTATACCATAAAACACTATTTATCCATAAGAAAAAATGGAGACTTACATCTTTTATGATTACCTGGATGGAACTGAAACACATTTTTCTTAGTACAGTATCTCAAGAATCTCAAAAAAATAATGTCCAATATACTCAAGACTTATATGAAACAAATATATAAACAATTATATGTCCACATGAATGATAAAACACAAATACAGTCTAGCAAGGGAGTGAGGGAGGAGGGCGAGGGGAGGAGAGAGGGCAATTGCCCAGAGGAGGGACAGAAATTGGTGGGATCTCACGTAATGTGCAAAATGCAAGTGTGTTCACCATGCCCCCTGGGTGAAGTGGTCCTCTACAACTTAAACTTTACATTGGAAGTGAGAATAATGTAACCTAAAAATTTGTATCCTAAAATTAATTTGTAACATAAAAAAAGAAAAGAACTCCACCATACTTACCTATTCTTTCCATAAATGTAAATGGCTTGAATTCCCCACTGAAGAGGCATAGGCTGGCTGACTGTATAAAAAAGCACAAGCCATCTATGTGCTGCCTCCAGGAAATACACTTAACTTCGAAGGCAAAACAAGATTCAGAGTGAAGGACTGGAAAACAATATTTCAGGCAAATGGAAATTAGGAGAAAGGAGGGGTCACAATCTTATTTTCAGATACAAGTGGATTTAAAGCAACTAAAGTTAAGAAAGACTAAGATGGTCACTTCATATTCGTGAAGGAGAAATTTCAATTCTAAATATTTATGCACCCATCTTAAATGCTCCTAGATTTATGAAACAGACCTTAATTGGTCTGAACAATATTATATCCTACAACACCATAATAGCTGAGGAATTTAACAACCGTCAGATATAACTGGATAGATCCTCTAAACATAAACCTAACAACAACAACAACAAAAAAAAACCCAAGGGATTTAAATGCTACCCTTGAACAAATGGGATTAATAGATATATACTGAGCATACTTTCCCTAAGCTAATAATTATAAATTATTCTCATCAGCCCTTGGGTCATACTCCAGAATTTATCATATCCTAGGACATAAATCAAATAAAATTAAGAGAATTGAAATTATACTTGTATTTTTTCTTTCTTTCTTCTTTTTCTTCTTCTTCTTCTTTTTTTTTTTTTTTTGAGACAGAGTCTCACTATGTTACCCTTGGTAGAGTACTGTGGCATCATAGCTCACAGAAACCTCAAACTCTTGGGCTTAAGTGATTCTCTTATCTCAGCCTCCCAAGTAGCTGACAGGCACCCACCACAACATCAGGCTATTTTTGTTATTGTTGTTTTAGTAGGCCTAGACCAAGTTAGAACCCACTAGCTCAGTGTATGTGGCCAGTGCCTTAACCACTGAGCTGCAGGCACTGAGCCAATATACTTGTATTTTTTTCAGACACAGGGCAATAAAGCTGGAATTCAATTCCAAAAACAGTTTTCATCCCCATACAAAGACCTAGAAACTAAACAACCTTATGTTGAATGACAGTTGGGTCAAGGGGGAGATAAAAGAGGAAATTATTCAACTCCTGAAACAGAATAACAATGAAGCCACAAGCCACCAAAACCTGTGGGATTCAGCAAAAGCAGTCATAGAGTAATTCCAGCACTCTGGGAGGCTGAGGCAGGTGGTTTACCTGACCTCATGAGTTTGAGACCAGCCTGAGATATGGTGAGACCCTATCTCTAAAAATAGCCAGGTGTTGTGGTGGGTGCTTATAATCCCAGCTACTTGGGAGACTGAGGCAAGAGAATCACTTGAGCCAAGAGTCTGAGATTGCTGTGAGCCATGACTCCATATCACTCTACTGGTGGTCCCAAAGTGTTACCAGGGGTCACAAAGTGAGACTGTCTCAAAAAAATAAAAAAAGCAGTCATAAGAGGGAAATTTATTGCATTAGATGCCTACATCTGAAAAACAGAAAGCAAGCACATGAACAACCTGATGAATCATCTCAATGGAAAAGAAAGGGCATTCCAATTCTAAGCCTTGCAGAAGAAATAAATAAATAAAATAAAATCAGAAATAAATGAAATTGGAAACAAAAGAATCATTCAGAAAAGAAATAAAACAAAAAGTTAGTTCTTTGAAAAGATAAACAAAATTTATAAAACTTTATTTAGATTAACTAGAAACAGAAAAGTAAAATGTCCAATAACTTCAATCAGAAATTAAAAAAAGAAAATAACAAGATACCACAGTGATACAAGAGATTATCTCTGACTACTACAAAAATACTCTAAGCCCAGAAATTTGGTAATATGGAGGAAATGGACCAACACAATCCTACCATCTCCCTACTGTACCAGGAAGAAATAGATCTCTTTAACAGACCAATATCAAGCACAGAAATTGAAGAAACAATAAGAAATCTTCCCACAAATATAAAAGCCCTGGACCAGACGGCTTCACACCAGAATTCTATCAAACTTTCAAATAAGGGCTTGTACCTATATGAAGAACCTACTTTAAAATATTGAGAAGAAAAGAACCCTCCCCAATACATTCTATGAAGCAAACATCACCCTAATACCAAAAGCAGGAAAGGACCCAATTAAAAAAGGAGAACTACAGACCAATTTCACTAATGAATTTTGAAGCAAAAATATTCAATAAAATTTTAGCAAATAGGCTCGGCGCCTGTGGCTCAATCAGCTAAGGCGCCAGCCATGTACACCTAAGGTGACGGGTTCGAATCCCCAGCCGGGCCCGCCAAACAACAATGATGGCTGCAACCAAAAAATGGTCGGGCGTTGTGGCGGGCACCTGTGATCCCAGCTACTTGGGAGGCAGAGGCAGGAGACTCGCTTGAGCCCAGGAGTTGGAGGTTGCTATGAGCTGTGATGCCGTGGCACTCTACCCAGGGGTATAGCTTGAGGCTCCGTCTCAAAAAAAAAAATTAGCAAATAGATTCCAGCTACACATTAAAACAATTATACTTCATGATCAAGTAGGCTTCATCCCAGAAATGCAAGATTGGTTTAACATACACAGATCTATAAACATTCAACATATCAGTAAAAACAAAAACCAAGACCATATTCTCCTCTCAATAGATGCAGAAAAAGCTTTAGACAACAACTCAGCATCCTTTTCTAACAAGAACACTTAAAAATATAGGCATAGGTAGTAGGCAGGTTTTACACCATAATTCAATTTATTAAAGAGTGCTTTAGGCTGGACATGCTGGCTCATGCCCATAATCCTAGCAATCTGAGAGGTCATGGCAGGTGGATTGCTTAAACTAAGGTGCTGTGGCAGGCACCTGTACTTCCAGGTACTCTGAAGGCTAAGGCAGAAGGATCACTTGTGCCCAAGAGTTTGAGGTTGTTGAGAGCTATGATGCCTTGGCACTCTCCCAGAGTGCTAGAATTACAGGCATGGGCCACCATGCCTGGCCTCTATTGTTTGCATCCATTTTATGTCCTTTTTTCTGTCCTTTTCTTTTGGATTTTGTGAGTATATCTTATGACTTTATCTTATCTTCTTTGTTAGGTTATAGTTCACAGTATACATCCTTAACTTGTCAAAGTCTGTCATCAAATAATATTTTAATATATCACATATAGTTTAAGGATGCCAAAAATGTTTATTTCCTTTTCCCTCTCTCCTTGTCTTTGTGCTACTATTGTCAGAGATTTTACTTAAACACATGTGGTAAATGACAAAACACTTATATATCTTTTTTTGAGACAGAGTCTCACTCTGTGGCCTGTGTAGAGTGTTGTGTTGTCATAGCTCACAGCAAGCTCAATTCTTGTGCTCAAGCAATCCCCTTGCCTCAACACTCATGAGTAGCTGCACTACAGGTGCCCAAAACTACACCTGGCTAGTTTTTCTATTTTTAGTACAGACAAGCTCTCACTTTTGCTCAGGCTGGTTTCCAACTCCTGAACTCAAGCAATCCACCTGCCTCAGTCTCCCAGACTGCTAGGATTATAGGCCCGAGCTAGCATTCCTGGCCTATACTTAAATATTTTTGCTTTAGTAAGTTTCTTTTTAAAAGAGATGTAACTACAAAAAATACTTCTTTATATTTATCCAGATATTTACGATTTCCATTGGTCTTTATTTATTTGTATGAATTCTTTTTAGAGTTTTAATAAAGCTTTATTGTGTATGTTATTTTTTGTTTCTATACTAGTTTGTTTACTATTTATAATGACAAAATTATCTTTTAAAAACCTAGCTCAGTGACACACTATTCCTATACTAAAAGGGACAAAGTAATATCAAGTAATGAGTGTATCTTTTCTAATCTTCCAATGATTAAATTATCTTAATTATTAATTGAAAATATCCACCTATAACAGCAACAACAGCCATGAAATACACAGGGTGCCAAAAAATGTATACACATTTTAAGAAAGGAAAGAACTATATTAAAATTGTAATACTCAATATGTGCTTATTAAAAAGATGAATTCAAGTCATGTTTGACTTCCAAAATTACAAGAGGTACTTAAAGTGGTTACCATCAGCATCCAAAGACTTCTGATTATGGTGAACCACTGTTTAAGCAATGCTGACCAAATTGTTCATTTGTATCACTGTGCATGCCATTTCAGTTTCTTCTCTAAGTCCTTCCAGTGTAGCCAGTTTTCTATGGTACATCACATCATTTAAGATTTCCCTTACTTATGCCTGCACAACATTTTCCAATTCAAATACCACTTCAAAATGATCTTGCACCCTTCTAATGACAACCGTGCTTCTGCCATTTTCTGTCCTGCCTGTCATGTGGTGATGATAGCATTCATTTGATTAACACCCTCTTTTGAGCTAACATCACCCTACATATTGCTGCTGCAATTCAATCCAACTTTGAAAAGTAATACATAGATAACTTCTCTTAAAATGTGTATATATTTTTGACACCCCCAGTATTATTTTTACCCAGTCCACCTTCATCACAAAAAATCTAATTTTTAGCTGGTCATATTGCTGCTAAATTAAAAGATGAAATGCCCCAGCCTCAACTTCAGGTAGGTAAAGTCATGTGGCAAAGGTTTGTTTGTGAGCCTTTCTTTGTCCCTTCCATCTTCTTGTTGGCTAAAAGGGGCAGGTGATGACTGGATATTTAACAGTTATCTTGGACCATGAGATCAGGGGTTATATGATAGATAGAAGAGTGATGATCTGGGAGAAAGCTGGGTTCATGATGAATATATGGAAAAAATATGTATCCCTTTATCTCAAAAATTCTTCCATATGTGATAGAAATCAACTTCTATCTTATTGAAGATATTTTCACTTGTTTTGTTCTATGCACCTGAACCTAATCCCAAATTATATACTATACTACTATCACAATTATATAATCATATATACCACTAAGATAAAAGTTTATGGAATCCAGTGTATTATAACCACTTTTATATGGAAATTCTTCCTTAATTATCATTTCTGTAAGAATACACTGTCAAAGTCAATATATTTTGTTATTTTTTAATGTTTTTTTTAAATTTCAGATTAATATGGGAGTGCATACAATTAGGTTACATAGATTGCTTTTATAAGGTTTAAGTCATCTGACTTATAGTTGTGTCCTTCACCTGGGGAGTGTACAATATATCAGTAAAATGTATCTGTTGTGTGTACATTTCCCTTCCCCCTCCACAACTTGAATTTTACTGAGTTTTTCTCTCATTTGAGTATGTAGGTACTAATCTACTACTTTCAATTAGAAAATTATTTTTGTTCATCTGGTATTATTTTCATCCTGCCTAAAGAACTTTCTTTAATATTTCTAGTCATATGATTCCCTGATGATAAATTCCTTCAGCTTTAGTATGACTTAAAACTATCTATTTAGTTTTTTGTTTGGAATGAATTATCACTGGATATGGAATTCTAGAGTGATTTTTCTCAGTATTTTAAAGATGTTGCTCCATTGTTTTCTGGCTTGTATTGTTCCATGCAATAGATCTACTGACATCCTTATCTCCATTTCTTTTTACATGTGGTGTCTTTTTCCTTCTGGCTATTTTATTTGGGGGGGGGGTCTGTTCCTTTGGGGTTTTTCTTTTTTTTTTTTATTAAGTCATATATACATAGCTCATGAATATATTTATGCCTTTGTGGGATTCAATGTGTTGATTATTTGTACAAATTGGAGTGCTTACATTGTACTAATTAACATAAATTTCACCTCATTTACTTAATCACAGTGTTAAGACATTTGTGTTCTATACTTGATAGATTTGACTTGTACCCTTGCAATATGCCCCATTAGGTGTGGTCCCACCATTAACCCTCCCTCTATTGAAACATTCCACTCCTTTCCAATCCCCTTCCTTCCTTCATCCTGGCCTATAATTGTGATTCATTTCTCATGTGAAAGTGTGAGTAATTATAAATTGGTTTTATAGTAGTACTGAATACACTGGATTTTTTTTTCCATTCCTGAGATACTTTACTAAGTAGAATATCTTCCAGCTTCATCCATGTAAACATAAAAGAGGTAAAGTCTCCATCTTTTTTAATGCTGCATAATATTCCATGATATACTTACACCATAATTTATTAATCCATTCATGGGTCAATGGGCACTTGGGCTTCTTCCAAGACTTGGCAATTATGAATTGAGCTGCATTGAACAATTTGGTCCAAATATCTTTGTTGCCAAATGTTTTTTGGTCTTTTGGATATACACCTAGTAGAGGAATCATCTAACTCCAGTAAGAGTAGCCCACATGACAAAATTCCAGAACTACAGATGTTGGTGTGGATGTGGAAAAAAGGGAACACTTCTGCACTGCAAGCTAGCATTGTAGGAATGCAAGCTAGTACATACCTCCTGGCTATTTTTAAGATTTCTCTCTTTTAATTGATTATGATACGCCCTAGAGTACTGTTTTAGTTTCCTTTATTTAAATTTATTATTATTAATTTATTTCAGATTAATATGAGAGTACACATGATTGGGTTACATTGTGGTTGTAAGTTCTTTTAGTTTCTTATACCTGTGTATTGCTAATCTTCATGGATTTTTATCAAATTTGGGAAAATTTTTGACATTTTATAAATATCCTTCCCTACTCACTCTTTCTTTCAGTAAGTCCAGTTATATATATATTAGGGTACTTGGTATTGTCACACAGCTTGCTCATACTCTGTTCATTTTTTTCTAGTGCAAGTATTTACTCTTACTGCACTTAATTTTGGGTTGTTCCTATTCTCATGTCTTCAAGTTCACTGTGCTTTTCTTCTGCAATGTCTGATCTATCTTTAATCTCAGCCATTGTAATTTTCATATCAGATATTTCAGCAGTCATCACTAGAGGTTTTTTTTGTGTATTTTTATATATCATAATTTTTTTAAAAAACAGATCTAGATTTCTAGTTTCTAGTCTAGCATGTAAAAATCTTGGACATTCTATTTCCCTTTCACAGAACAAGAAAAAAGCTGAATACAATGTTAATGAACAACTCATCTAAGATGCATTAATTAGTTGAGATAACAGGACAGTACTTTGTTATAAAGCACTTGCATTAACCACGTAATAGTAATTGTTATTTGGAAGTGGACTTGGATTGGTTGTAAGGATATATTGCAAACATAAGGACAATCACTAAAATGTTTTTAAAAGACATAGCTTATATTTTAGGAGAGGAGACAAAAATGAAACCACATAAAATGCTCAACACCAGAGAAGGCAAAAAACAAGAAAAGACAAAAAACAAACAATAGCAACAAAAATGAAAAAGAGCAATAAATAGAAAATAATAACAAATATGGTAGATATTAATCCAAATATGTCAATAATCACTTTAAACATCATTTGTTTAAATATAGCAATTAAAAGACAGAGACTGTTAGAGATGATCAAAAATATATAAGACACAAGATACCCTATATTTTGAATATAAGAAACTCATTTTAAAAATGAAGGTGAATGGAGATTAAAAGTAAAGGGATGGAAAGAGTTAAACCTTGCTAACATTTGTCAAAAGAAAGCTGAAATAGCTGTATTAAAAGTATTAGGCGGCTCGGCGCCTGTGGCTCAATCGGCTAAGGCGCTAGCCACGTACACCTAAGGTGACGGGTTCGAATCCCCAGCCCAGGCCCGCCAAAGAACAATGACGGCTGCAACCAAAAAATGGCCGGGCGTTGTGGCAGGTGCCTGTGGTCCCAGCTACTTGGGAGGCGGAGGCAGGAGACTAACTTGAACCCAGGAGTTGGAGGTTGCTATGAGCTGTGATGCCATGGCACTTTACCCAGGGGGCTAGCTTGAGGCTCCATCTCAAAAAAAAAAAAAAGTATTAGGCAAAGTAGATCTCATAGAAAGGAAAATTATCAGAGATAAAGATGAGTATTACAAAAGATAAAAAGGATAATGTCTTCAAGAAGATCAAACAAGCTTCAATGTGTATGCACCTAACTTTAGAATGCCAGAATACATAAGGCAAAAACTAATAGAACTGGAAGGAGAAATAGATTAATCCACTACTATAACTAGACACTTCAATACCTTTCTATTACTAATGGACAGATCTAGCAGACAGAAAATCAGTAAGAACATAGTTGAATTGAACAATACCATCAATCAGATGGATGTAATTGACAGTTATACAACACTGAGTCCAGCTCTGGCTCAAGATAGTGGTGCCCAAAGAGTCACTTTTGCTTCTTCCCTGAGGTGAACTAAACCCGAAGCTCCACAATATGTGGAAGCTAAGCCAGGATACTCGGGCCCTCAAGAAGCTCAAGGCTGGCTGCATTGTACAGACCATTGCAGGGCAGGCCGGGCCATGTCTGGGCCCCCATTAAGTCCCATCCTGGGGCACCAAAGTATTTTCATCAACCATTTCTGTGAGAAGTTTAACGGGAAGATGAAAGACACCAAAGACAGCATTCCTCTGCCTACTAATATTTTTGTGAAGCCTGACATGACATTTGAAATCAATATTGGGCAATCTACTCTTTCCTATTTCCTGAAGGCAGCTGCTAGGAATGAGAAGGAGGCCCAGCAGGCAGGGAAAGAGGGGGCAGGCCTGGTGATATTGAAACAAATGTATGAGATTGCCCTCATCAAAGTTCAGGATAACGTCTTTGCCATGCAGGATGTATTCCTGTCCTCTTGATGTCTGATCTATCATTGACCTTCCCTGGACATTCACATGGTGAAGGACCTCAGTGAAGAAAAGCTAGTAGCTTTCCAGACGGAGTGAGCCACATTCCTGGCTGCTCAGAAAGAGGCAGAATTGGCAGCCCAGGTGGAAGCTACCAAGTAGTGACCCTCACCCTCCATACTCCCAAGATTTCAAAGGAAACAGCTAGGAAGGGGGCCAGTTGGAAATGTTCTTCCAAAGTGGAGGAAGGGCAGCCACACTAACCTGATTATTATTTTCTTTTTTTTAAATTTCAGATTAATATAAGGGTACAAACAATTCGGTTACATTGTTTGTTTTTATTAGGTAAAGTCTAAGTTGTAGTTGAGCCCTTCAGCTAGGAAGTGTGCCCTACACATTGTGCCCTTTAGGTGAGAGCTTAACAAGCCCTCTTCCTCCTTCCCTCCCCACCACCTTTCTCCCTTCATCCCCCATAGTTGAATTTAATTGTGTTGTTCTCTCATGTGGGCATGTAGGTGTTCATCTAGTGGTTTCATATTAGTATTGAGTACATTGGATACTTGCTTTTCCATTCTTGAGATTATTAGGGGGATGTTCTCCAAATACATCCAGGTAAATACAAAAGATGTAAAGTCTCCATCCTTCTTTATGACTGAATGGTATTCCATGACATACATAGGCATTGTTTATCCATTTATGAGTTGATGTGCACTTGGGTTGCTTCCACATCTTGGTGATTATATTGTGATTGTGAATTGAGCTGCAATAAACATTCTAGTGTATACATCCTTATGGTAAAATGATTTATTTTCTGGGTAGATACCTAGTAATGAGTTTACAGAATCAAATGGAAGTTCTACTTGCAGCTCTTTGAAGATTCTCCATATTTCTTTCCATAGAGGCTGTATTAGTTTGCAATCCCACCAACAGAGCTAAAGTGTTCCCTTCTCTCCACATCCATGTCAGCATCTGCAGCTTTGGAACCTTGTGATGTGGGCTATTCTCACTGGGGTTAGGTGATATCTCAGGATGGTTTTGATTTGCATTTCTCTGATGATTAGGGATGATGAGTGTTTTTTCATATTTGTTGGCCATTCATCTCTCTTCTTTAGAGAAGGTTCTGTTCATGTCACTTACCCAGTGATAGATGGGATTATTTGCTCATTCTTTTCTTTAGTTCTCTGCAGATTCTGGTTATAAGCCATTTGTCAGATTTGTAACATGCAGATGCCTTATCCCATTCTGGAGGTTGCCTGCTAGCTTTAATTGTTGTGTAATTAGCTGTTATTTCTTGACTTTAAATGATATATTTTTATACATATGGGTGTAGCAAGGAATCAATCCTGAATAAACATCTTTTGTTACCCTCCCCCAACAACAGAAGAATACACATTTTTCTCAACTTCACATGGATCATTCCCCAAGGTAGACCACATTCTGGGTCACAAGATATACCTTAATATATTTAAAATAAAAATCATATAGAATATCCTCTCAGGGCTTGGCGCCTGTGGCTCAATCGGCTAAGGCGCCAGCCACGTACACCTAAGGTGGCAGGTTCGAATCCCCACCCCAGCCCCAGCTGCAACAATGATGGTTGCAACCAAAAAATGGCCGGGCGTTGTGGCAGGCACCTGTGGTCCCAGCTACTTGGGAGGTGGAGGCAGGAGACTCGCTTGAGCCCAGGAGTTGGAGGTTGCTGTGAGCTGTGATGCCA
>CAUYQV010103261.1:0-14012 GCA_963574575.1 Galagoides demidoff
CAGCTACTTGGGAGGCGGAGGCAGGAGACTCGCTTGAGCCCAGGAGTTGGAGGTTGCTATGAGCTGTGATGCCATGGCACTCTACCCAGGGGGATAGCTTGAGGCTCCGTCTCAAAAAAAAAAAAAAGAAAAAGAAAAAAATCAAGTCAAGCATAACCCCACCTCTGGATTTTCTCCTCTCCCTCCAAGAAGTCAGAATATCCTGCATTTTGTGCAATTCCTTCTCATCCAGTCTTTTTCCATTTATCACGGACAGACATATTCCATGAGTACCTCGTAGCATTATTTACCACTTGTAAACATCCCCTGTGGCCTCCTACACTGTGTCTCACGGGCTGCTTGTTCTCGTCACTCAACCTTATGCTTTTTTATTGTGATCAAATATACAGAACATAAAATGTACCATGTCAACTGAAGTGCGCGGTTCAGTGGCATCGAGTGTATTCACACTGGTACACAACCACCACTGCCATCCAGCCCCGGAACTTTTTCTTCATCCTAAAATGAAGATTCTAACTCATTAAACAATTTCCTTAACATTGTGTTTTAAGATTTCCGTATATTAACACATTTAAGTTGTTTTATCATTTCACTGCTATATGATAATTCATGACATGAACATGCAACGTTTATTGTTTCCACTCCTCTTTTGAATAGAAATTTCTTTTTTCTTTTTAGCTGTTACAAACATCCTTGTATGTGTCTCTTTGTGCACAAAACCACCTAGAAGAGGCATTAAGGGGTCAGAGGACGTATCTTCACTGGGGCTAGCCAGCATCCAATTACTCTTTTAAAATGGCTTTACTGGCTGGGTGCCACGGCTGGTACCTATATGGCAGACCACGGCAAGAGGACTGCTTGAGGCCAGGAGCTCGAGACCAGCCAGAGCGATATAGCAAGACCACTCTGTCTCTATAAAAACAAACAAATAAATAAAAACAAAATGGCTTTACTGATTTTTATTCCTGCCATCAGCATAAGAAAGCTCTAATTTCACCCCATTCCTGTTCCTGACAGCATTTGGTCAAGACTCACTGGACTCTTTGTTTTTGCCAATGTGGTGGGTGTAAAATGTTATCTCATTTTAATTAGCATTCTTCTAATTACTGGGGAGGCTGAACATCTTCTCATTTATTTCTTAGCACTTTGGATGTCCTCTTTTATGAACCCTTGCTCCTATCTTGGTCATTTTTCTATTGGATATATATTTCTTTATTAACTTGTAGGCATTCTTTACATATTCTAGAAAGTATTCCTTTGTTGATTATATGTGGTGTAAATTATCTGATTTTACTCTGTGACTTATCTATTTAACCTGGTTTAAACTTTTTTTTTTTTGAGACAGAGTCTCACTCTGTCGCCTGGGTAGAGTGCAGGGGCATCACAGTTCACAGCAACCTCAAACTCCTGACCTCAAGTGGTCCTCCTGCCTCAGCCTCCTGAGTAGCTAGGAGGCGCCTGCCATAACGCCACAGCACTCTATCCTGGGGAACAGAGCAAGACTGTCTCAAAAATAAAATAGGTTTCAAAAAACTTAAAAGGTAAAACTCTTGGAGAAGGACAAAATTGGATGTGTTAGTGTCAAGGCAATGGCCTGGGTCCTCAGTTCCTGGAACACTCTTGGTCAAAAATGACCAGACACCCCAAAGTAAGGCTAGCATGACACAAACGCTCTTTCTTTTCTTTGTTGAGAAAGAGAAAGATTGGTTTACAGAATAAGAAAGAGATAGGCTTTCAGAACAAAATACGTTCCCCACAGACAGCGAATGGGCCCTTATCAAGGCAAGTAGGCCAAGAGGTAAAGGTTACAGCCCATGGTTCTTTTTTATATGGTCTGGGTCAGGTCCACCTGGTTCAGAGGTCACCTTGGAACCAGAGGCTTGCTGTGCATATAGACCTCCTAGGAGCCTCTCTAAAAGCCATGTGGGGGGACATGATAATTAGCCACCAGCTGTTCTAGGTCACCTCCAAGACTCTCTTGCTCCTGCTGTTAGGCTAGGAGTCTTCTGCATCCTTTTGCACTTTGCATGGCTAAGTCCTGATTGGTAGATGCGTAGGGCGGGCCCTCCTCCCCAGGTGTGAGCAGTCACTTGGGACAGATTCAAGGTGGGCGGTACCAAGATGGGGCCCTGGCTGCTCTGCCCTTGTCCTTCTTCCCCAGAAGAGATGTTCCTGCCTACCTACCTAACAGGTAGATTTGAGCAGTATTCAGAAAAATACAATCAACGAGAAGCCACCAACAAACTATCAGGGGGATGCCTCCCCCTCGGTGAGTCACAGGCGTGCCAGGCTGGGAAACAGCTTGCTGCTCAGCCAGCACAAGGGTGCCTGTGTTGCTGGGAGCCCCCTGCCAAGCCTCCGAATGGAAACATTCCCCCTCGCTCTCTTTGAAGAAAACAGAGCACCATGAAGGAGAGCGGCAGAGGACCAGCTGTGCTCAGAGAAATTCCAGCCAAGGAGGTCAGACCTGAACCACATCCCCAAACAGAAACGAGCCCTGTGTCCCAGATGTGGGTGCGCGGAGAGAATGGAAACCTCTTCTGCTTCCACTATTATTTATTTATTGTCCTCATCTTGCATCCTGTCTGGCTCCACGGCCGGCCGGGTCTGCTCCTGAACCAAGTTCAGCGTGAGGGCCAGCTCAGCATGAGGGCCAGCACAACGGGGGGTCAGGGGCAGGTGTCAAAGGACAGTCAGCGTTGGGCAGGATGAACTCAATTTGTAATTCTTTTCACAAGTGGCCTCTGACCAGAGGAGATAATTAAGGGAGATGGCGTAGCTTAGGGCAAAGTGTAAAGCCTGCCGTGGATTAAACGTTGGAAACAGAAAGTGAGTAAGCAGCTGCTCCTTTGCTTGGAGAATGGTGAACTCTAGTTAGTGTAGGACTTAGCTCTGGATCCAATTTTCTTTTTGCCGTTTTTGGCCAGGGCAGGGTTTGAACCCACTACCTCAGTTATATGGGGCCAGTGCCCTACTCCTTTGAGCCATGGGCATCACCCAATTTTTTGTTTTTTTTTTAAGATAGAGTCCCACTCATTGACCCTGGGTTGAGTGCCGTGACATCATCATAGCTCACAGCAACCTCAAACTCCTGGGTTCAAGTGATTCTCCTTCCTCTGCCTCCTGAGTAGCTGGAACTACAGGTGCCTGCCTCCAGCTATTTTTTTCTATTTTTAGTAGAGACAGGGTCCCTTGTTCAGGCTGGTCTCGAACTCCTAAGTTCAAGGGATCTTCCTACCTTGGCCTCCCAGACGTCAATCACAGGCATGAGCCACTGTGCCCCATCTGGATCCAATTTTTAATAATTTCTTAGAGGCTGGATGCAGTGTCTCACCCTTGTAATCCTTGCCCTCTAGGAGGCTGAGGCAGGTGGACTGCTTAAGCTCAGGAGTTTGAGACCACCCTGAAGAAGAGCAAGACCCCCATCTCTACCAAATATAGCAAAAGTAGCCAGGATGTGCAGGTGGGTGCCTGTAGTCCCAGCTACTCAGGAGGCTGAGGCAAGAGGATAACTTGAGCCCAAGAGTTTGAGGTTGCTGTGAATTAGGCTGATGCTACAGCACTCTACCCAGGACAACAGAGTAAGACTTTTCTCAAAAAAATAAATAATAATAATAACAACAGGCTGGGCGCCTGTAGCTCAGTGGTTGAGGCACTGGCCACATACACCGGGGCTGGTGGGTTCAAACCTGGCCTGGGCCTGCTAAAAACAACAATAACAACAACAACAACAACAAAAATAGCCAGGCGTTGGGGTGGGCACCTGTAGCCCTCTGGCTGCTTGGGAGGCTGAGGCTAGAGTTTGAGGTTGCTATGAGCTGTGACGTCATAGCACTCTACTAGGGGCAAAATGGTGAGACTTGTCTCAAAATAATAATAATAATTTCCTAGAGCAGAAAGTCAGTCAGTGAGAGGTTAAGGATCCAAAGATGAAAGATTATTCCAAGGCACAAAACAAAAGGAAAAGGGAGTCCTGGTTCTGTGACGTCAATACGCTCGTCACTCCACCTGGGTGCGGGTGCAATCTCCAACCGGGAAAGAACTCTACACGTAGGTTATGGCAGATGGGGACTAAAGGGTCAGAGGCACAGGGATTGGCACATTCATTATGTCCAAGGTGGGACACATACTCGATTCTTCCTGGGCAAGTCAGTACATTGACTTTATCAGTCAGCCTGAAACATACAGTCACACACGCCTGTCTTTTCTGCATCTCTCTCTCCTTCACTTCCCACCTTCTTCCCCTCCTCCACCCAATAAATACTAGGGGAGACTCTGGCTTTAGACAATCATCATTCATTCATTCATTCGTGACATGACCACAGGCAGATGCTGTCAAGCACTGGGGGACAAAGGAGAGTCGATTACATTTAATTCAGAAAAAAAGGTGAAGAAATCCCACCTGCCCGCTCCCCCCCCACACCATGAACCTGGGTAACCTGGACTCTTCATTTGTTAAACTGCAGAACCCTGCAGGACAGGAAGCTGGAAATGACTGCAGGGTCACCACGTGGCAGAGTGGAGTCTGCAGCATTTTTTTAAACTCATATGCAACACTTCATTCATTCTAATAAGTAGAGACAGGAAGAGAGAAGATGTGAAAATGCAATCAAAGAAAATAAACGAGTGGGCTCAGCACCTGTAGCTCAAGTGGATTCGAATCCCCGGCCCTGCCAAGCAGCAATGACACCCATAACCAAAAAAAAAAAAAAAATAGCTGGGCATTGTGGCAGGTGCCTGTAGTCCCAACTACTTGGGAGGCTGAGGCTAGAGAATCTACTAAGCCTAGGAGTTGGAGGTTGCTGTGAGCTGTGACGCCACAGTACTCCACATAGAGCAACAGAGTAAGACTGTTTAAAACGGGGGGAGGGGATAGGAATGTCCTTCCTATATTTCAAATGGCTCCCTGAAATGCAAATTCTGTTCTCTCATAGCAGTTGGCAACATGACAGGGAGCCACAGAGCCTGGCATAGAGCTGGTGAAAGCTGGAACTCTGATTCCCAGAAGGGCACAGGCAAACATAATAGGCCCCACCTCCTGTCCAAAATACAAAACCAAACCAAACCCTGAGACTTCCATTCACCAGCAATCCCCTCTCACTGATACGGATTCTGACATGTTCAGTGCCCCAGAACAAGCCTAGCACCTGAAAACTACTAGTTGCTCAATGCTGAGGCTCATTACTAACCCGACTTCTGAGCCAAGTGAGGTAGAATGACAGAAATGATATTTAGAAGCAGGGAGAAAGCTTACTTACCGGCTTCAAGAAAACAGGAACAACACTAATGGTTTTTCAGCTGTTTCCACTTTTCCTGGAATTTGGATCACTCGGAAATTTCATAGCATGAAGAAACGGGGCCAGTTTCTTTTATTTAGACAGGGATCCAAAATCCTTGTCCTTGGAGGAGTTTAATTGATCTGAAAAGATGTGTAGTTACAAGAATAACCCTAAGCAAGGCCCAGGAGAAAACAGAGGAACCTGCAAAGATTAAGATGCTCCTAACATTTGCCTCCATAGTTCAGTTGCTTCACAGAATCAGCCCAGCAGGAAATGTGGTGGGAGGTCCCAGGCAGAGGGCCTACGGGGGACACAGCCCCCAACAGGTTGCATTCCCATCAGATCTGCCAAGGCCCCACCTCCCACCTTCCCAGTTTCTCTGGCCTTCATTACCCTCAACCTCCTGGCTCTGGATCTGAATGTTTGCCTCCCCTTAGACACCCATCTCCACCTGCCCTGGCCGTAGTCCCTACTAGCAGACAATTCTAGGGCTGCAAAGCCAGGTCTACAGGGTATGAGGGTGGCAGTCTATTTTCAACTCATCTTTAATTTTCTGAAAATGAGGCATTTTCACCTCCTCTCATCTTCTTTTTTTTTTTTTTTTTTTTAAGGTGGAGCCTCAAGCTGTCCCCCTGGGTAGAGTGCTTTGGCATCACAGCTCACAGCAACCTCCAACTCCTAGGCTCAAGCGAGTCTCCTGCCTCTGCCTCCCAAGTAGCTGGGACTACAGGTGCTTACCACAATGGCCAGCTATTTTTTGGTTGCAGCTGTCATTGTTGTTTGGCGGGCCCTGGCTAGATCCAAACCGGCCAGCCCAGGTGTATGCGGCTGGCCCCTTAGCTGCTTGAGCCACAGGTGCCGAGTCCTCTTACCTTCTTAAAATTCTCTTCATCCCTAAATTCCAGAATGCCAAGCAAAGCACTAAGGGGGTCAGGATGTTGAAGACACAGTTTCTATAAGACATACACAGTTCATGGGGTCTGTGGAGTATCCTTGCAAATCAGCAGAACAGTTTCCAAAATGAGGATTACACAAGGCAGAGAGTGGTGCACAGAGGATGGGGTATGGGTTACCTATAACTGCGCTAACAAATGACCACCAATTTTGTGGATTAAAACAGCACAGATGTCTTATTACGTTATAGTTCTGGAGGTCAGGGTGTAAAATGAGTGCACAAGGCTGCATTTTTTCTTTTCTTTTTTTTTGGAGACAGAGTCTCAAGCTGTCCCCCTGGGTAGAGTGCTGTGGCATCACAGCTCACAGCAGCCTCCAACTCCTGGGCTCAAGTGAGTCCTGCTTCAGCCTCCCAAGTAGCTGGGACCACAGGCGCCCACTACAACACCTGGCTATTTTTTGGTTGCAGCCATCATTGTTGTTTGGGGGGCCCGGGCTGGATTTGAACCCACCACCTTAGGTGTATGTGGCTGGCACCTTAGCCACTTGAGCCACAGGTGCCGAGCCAAGGCTGCATTTTTTCTGAAGGCCTGAGGTGGGGATCCACTTCTTACGGATTCTCCTACCTCTCCTCTTCCCCCATAAGGACCCTTGTGACTACACTGAGCTCACCTGGATAGCCCAGGAGAGTTCGCCATCTCAAGATTCTTAGTTTAATCGCATCTGCAATGCCCGTTTTGACCTGTAAGGTATATATTATTCACAGGTCCTGGGGATAAGGATATCAGGGAGGGACCATTATTCTGCCCACCAAACATAGGGCTCTCATTCTCCCTAGATTATCCAAGATCTCTGCTTTTTTTGTTTTAAACAGTTTCACTTTGTCACCCTCAGTAGAGTGCTGTAGTGTCACAGCTCACAGCAACCTCCAACTCCTGGGCTTAAGCGATTCTCTTGCCTCAGCCTCCCAAGTAGCCAGGACCATAGGCACTTGCCACAACGCCTACCTATTTTTTGTTGCAGTTTGGCCAGGGCCAGGTTCCAACCCGCCACCCTCAGTATATGGGGCCAATGCCCTACCCATTGAGCCACAGGCACCACCCTCTTCTTTTTAGCTTTGCTTTTTGAGACAGAGTCTCACTTTGTCACCCTTGGTAGAGTGCTGTGCTATCATAGCTCACGGCAACCTCAAACTCTTGGGCTCAAGCAATCCTCTTCCCTCAGCCTCCTGAGTACTGGGACTACAGGCGCTCCCCACTATACCCAACTAATTTTTTCTATTTTTAGTAAAGATGAGGTCTTATTTATTTTTTTTAAGACAGAGTCTCATTATGTCGCCCTCAGTAGAGTGTTGTAGAGTCACACCTCACAGCAACCTCCAATTCTTGGCCTTAAGCAATTCTCTTGCTTCAGCCTCCAAAGTAGCTGGGACTAGGTGCCCACTACAAGGCCCGGCTATTTTTGTTGTTGTTGTTATAGTTGTCATTGTTCTTAACCAGGCCTGGGCTAGGTTCAAACCCGCCAGCCTTGGTGTGTGTGGCCAGTGCCCCAACCACTGAGCTACGGGCACCAAGCCTAGAGATGGGGTCTTGCTCAGGCTGGTCTTGAAGCTCAAGCAATCCACCTACCTCGGCCTCCCAGAGTGCTAGGATTACAGGCATGAGCTACTGCACCCAGCCTGCAAAGACCTTCAAAGAGAAGAATATTGGAGCTGAACCTTACAGATTTGGTTATCATTGTCATTCACCAGAACGAAGGAAAAGGAGGTAGGGGATTGTAAACAAAGACACTGAGCTGAGGAAGGGACAGGAAGCCCAGAGTCTGCAAGCTGCTTGGTGTGGATGAATAATGGGAAGAGGGCACCTTCTGATGCTTTAGATTAGAGGAGAAAAGTAGAAGCTAGATTGTGAAGGGTCTTGGAGGTGTGTGCTTGGGAGTGATGGGCAGTGAAAGAGAAGGCAGCAAAAAAGATTCAGAAGTAGCCAAGAGGAAGAGAGTGAGGCGAGAACTGACCTGGGACCCAGTGAATTTCAAACAGAAGAGTGGGACCACTGAATGGCCTTCATGGCAGCGGGAGGCCCTGAGGCTAGGTCCATGGGCTCCAAAGTTAGCACAAGCTGGAGTCATGGCTTCACTGCGTACAGCTGGGCTCTGTGATGGACCTCCCAACACCACTGACACCTGGCCCACCTCTTATGTCCCCTGACGCTGCAGGAGACAGACTACAGACAACATCCCACATCAATCATCAGCCTGCCTGACATGCCAGGGCTGCTTTGTGGGCCCTGAAGTTTTCAGTCTTATCAGATTCTGTGACCTGAGGACAATCCTTAACCAACAGAAGATGGGAGGCCGAAGGCCACATCTCCTTGTTTACCAAAGGCAGGAATTGAAGGGGGTGGATTAGTTTTATGCTGCTGCTGTGGGTCACAAATCTGATGTGGATCTCCCAGGGCAGCAGAGGCATCCTCTTTCAGAGGTGTAGTGGAAAATCCGCTTCCCTGCTGTTTCCACCTGCAGCTAGACGGTGCCTGCTTCCTCTGGCTAGTGGCCCCTTCCTCCATCTTCAGAGGCTGAATATGAGGCTGAATCTTTCTTATGCTATCATCTCTCTGGTTCTCTTAGTCCCTTTCAATCCCTCTTGCACTTTTAAAGAGGCTTGTGATTACCTTGGTTCTGCCTAGATAATCTGGGATAATTACCCTATCTTAAAGTCAACTGATCAGCAAAGTTAATTCTATCTGCTGAGGAAGGGAAGTGAGCCGAAATTGAACTGAACTGAAATTCTTCCTTTCCTTATATCATGGTCACAGTTTCCAGGGATTGAATGTCCTTGTGTGGGCCACCATTCTGCCTGCCACCAAAGGATGGCAATCCAAGGGGTATCTTGGCTTGGCCCCGTCAGGGCTGAGTTCCAGTTGCTGATGGGGGCACACTACTCCTTTTTTTTTTTTTTTTCCTGAGACAGGGTCTCACTCTGTCCCCCTGGGTAGAGTGCTGTGGCACCATAGCTCACAGCAACCTCCAACTCCTGGGCTCAAGACAGTCTCCTGCCTCTGCCTCCCAAGTAGCTGGGACCACAGGTGCCCGCCACAACGCCTGGCCATTTTTTGGTTGCAGCCATCATTGTTGTTTGGTGGGTCCAGGCTGGATTCGAACCCGCCAGCTCAGGTGTATGTGGCTGGCACCTTAGCCACTTGAGCCACAGGCACCGAGCCTGTAGTTGTCATTGTTGTTTGGCACGCCCAGGCTGGATTCGAACCTGCCAGCTCTGGTGTATGCACCGAGCCTTGAGGTATGCTTTGGAGGAACCCAAACCGAGACATTGACCTTTGGCAAGTTATTACATCTGTCTGAGTCCTGGTTTCCTTCCCTGTGAAAGGGAAGCATGTAACAGTCCCCTCCTCTGGGGTCTGTTGGGAGAATCCTAGAGAAGATGCTGTCAAATGCTTTGCACAGCGGGGTAGTCATCAGTCCTGGGCAAGGTTACCTATTGTTGGGGGTGGAAACTGGGGTGCAGGCAAGGACCAGCCTTGGACAGAGAGCAGACCTCCCTCTAAGACACACACCCTGGCAGTCAGAAGCAGAAGTGGGTGGGGCAAGGTGGGGAAGGGAATTAGGGGAGTTCCTTCGAAAACATCCATTTTCTCCTTAAGGTGCATCTGCTTTTGAAAGCAATAAAGTGTGGATGGACCTTTGGGGATAATCAGGAAGATTAGGAACAATATACTCAAGGATTTTTGAACTGTTGGAAAAGCCCAACTGCCACTGAAGCACATACATCCATAACACCACGATCTCTGAGTTTTCTCCTAGCAGATGACAGGATTCGCAAGAAACTAGTGGGACCTAAGCCTGGGCATCTGGGGGTGAAGATGGTCACGGCATAGGGCAGAGCAGGAGGCTGCAGGATTAACAGCATCTGCTGGGTCTGGGCTGGATAGAAGGATAAAGGGGCCACTTTGGATACAAGAGTCCCCGTGAGTTGGAGTGCAGGTGTCAGGGTTTAAAGAAATAAGTAGATGAGCTGGGCGTGATGACTCATGTCTGCAATCCTAGCACTTGGGGAGGCCAACGCAGGTGGATTGCTTGAGCTCAGGAGTTCTAGACTAGCCTGAGCAAGAGAGAGACCCCCGACTACTAAAAAAAAAAAAAAAGAAAAGAAAGAAAGAAAAGCTACCCAAGCGTTGTGCTGGGTGCCTATAGTCCCAGCTATTTAGGAAGCTAAGGCAAGAAGATCACTTAAGCCCAAAAGTTTGAGGTTGCTGTAACCTATGATGATGCCATGGCCCTCTATCCAGGATGGCAGAGTGAGAGTCTGTCAAAAAAAAAAAAGAAAGAAAAGGTAAGAAAAGAGAGAAAAAGGGAGGGAGGGAAGGGATGTGAGACAGGAACGCCCCCCACCGCACAAGGAGATCTTGGCCACTTGTGTATGGATAAGATGGCTCAGATGGTGGCAATGCTGGACAGCGAGAGCCTGGATGAGAAAGGCAGGCCACAGGAAGGTGATGTCACCAAAGCTGCTTTGGGGTGGGCAGAATGTGGGGTGCAGCAGAACAGGCAGCCTTTCATCCCTCTGGGTTTCAGAGGAAGCAGAATTCTTAGGGCAGCTCCTCAAAAGCATTAGAATCACCCAGGGAGCCTGATAACCTGATAAAACATGGGTCCTTAGTATCCTAGCTCACCTCAGACCTGCCGGAGTCCTTTCCTGCGGTGGCTTAAAACCACAGAACTGTATTCTCTCACAGCCTGGCAGGGGGAAAGCAGGGTGTCAGCAGGCCTGGGCTCCTCCCATGGGTTTTAGGGAAGCGTCCTTCCTGGCCTCCTCTAGCTTCTGGCGTTGCTGGTGGTCACGGTGTGCTGTCACCTACTCTCTGCCCTGGTCTTCACCTGGTTGGCCTCCCAGCGTATCTCCTCTGTATTGCAGTCTCCAAATCTCCCTTTTCTTACAAGGACACAAGCCACTGGATTTAGGGTGTGTCTTAATCCAGCACGACTTCATCATACTTTGATTACATCTGCAAAGACCTAATTTCCAAATAAGGCCACCGTCACAGGTACCAGTGTTAGGACGTCAAAACATCTTTTGCCCAGTGGGGCAGAGGAGCATACACAGTTCAACCCTGCTAGATGTAACTTTTCCAGTAAGTAAATGTGTATTTTTAATAAGCCTCAGCCAGGTAATGCAACCCAGGGGAACCATCACTCAGATGGAGATCGCAGAGCCTGAAAATCCAGGGGAGGTGGCTCCCCGTAATGGGGTTCTCTTGCATCCTTGGGGGAGGACTCAGAGAGAGGGCTGTCTCAGAGAGCACGAGAGCAAAGCAAAGCAGGAGAGAAAGCAGCTCATGTCCAGGGCAAAGGGAGGGAGGGGTAAGAGGTCGGCAGGATCAGCTGGGGCCAAGGTTGCATCCTGGCTGCAAATGAATCGAGGCATCTGTGGCTTACACCCTGTGCTCCAGCTGTTTTGCAGCTGGTGGAGAGTCCCAGCTCAGTGAGGGTGCAGGGGGAGGAAGAGTTTGGTTCTGCGGATGTTTCTCTCCTACAGACTTAGCAGAGATCACCTCTGGCCAGCTTCACCACTCGATTTCCAAGAGCTCTGTCCAAGGTCTTTTTCACTTTTTTCCTGAGCTACCCCACCAGGTTAATCTCCCCTCCAACTGAGGATTCAAACGCTCTTTTCATGCTGATGAGCCCAGATTTCCATCTCAAACTCAGAGAATTACCCCATCCCAAGCTCCTGACCAGTTTTTCAATTACCTTCCAGACGGAATGTCCGGTAGTCTGAAATTTTAACATTTCCAAAGCTGAACTCACCCCCAAACTTGTTTGCTTTACAGAAGTTGCTCTACCAGTTAGTAGTCTCAGTACCCACCCAGTCCCCCAAAGTAGAAATCTTATGCTTCTTCCCCACCATGGTAAACCCTAAATTACATCAAGTCCTTGTCCTCGGCAACATCCCCCCTGCATTCACTATGAGGCATGACTAGCACAATAACCTCTTAACTAAAGATGTGGCTTTAACATTGTCACCAGGACTAAACTTATGAAAGACAAATCTGACAAACTGCTTGTTAAGGCATGAACACCAAACTCAATACAAACTTTCACAGGGCCCTGCAACCTCTGCTCTATCACCTTTCCCCACCATCCCAGTCTTTTTTATAGTTGTGACTTTTTTCTTGCTTAAACACCCCCCCCCAAAAAAAAATCCCAGGACCAAAAATGCAGTATCTATTTTAAAAGGGGAAGGAGGAAGCAGTAAAGAGATCTGTCCCCTTCTTCCCTGATGCTGTGTCACTGACTTTGTGTGTCCTTCCAGATGTTTCCAAGGCAAATCCAAACGAGTCAACGACGGAGTCATGCCATGCCCACAAAAGTCTACCGTATCACACTAAAGAACCCAGTGTTCTTTCCAAATTTTAGGACACAGAGAAAGGACACAAAGCCAGGGGGAGCCAGCATCCACCGGGTCTTCCAGGTGGCGTCACGTCTGCCTTCACACCTAGATTAAAACCGCAGGGAAATGGTAAGCAGAACTTTTAAGAACGTAGCGTGCAAACGGTAACCCCAAACGCTGCTGCACCCAGCATTTGCAAAACGCTGACCCAGTTCCTAGAAAAGTTTGGTCGGCCTCCCTCCACACCAGTTTTAAGGGAAGCCCTAAAAGACGTCGACTTAAATAAAGCATTTGCCTTATTTTTCATCAGCAATGCATTAGACACTCGGAAACCCTCAAAGAAGTTATTTCACCAGCCGAAGCCCGCCCCATCTCGACGTCAATTCAAACACATACAGTTAATCAAGCCGCCACGTTTACTGGAATGTGTAAAAGACAGGGTAACCGGGGAAGCTTGTTTGGGGCCAAGATTTCCTACCAAGCGTATGCTCAGTGTTCAAGAAACTTTGCAGGGCACTTCCACATTTCACTGAGACTCCGGGCAGTTTCGATGCCGAGCTAAACAATAGGAGGGAGAGTTGATGGGAGTCACCGCGCACGAAGCGCGCTGTGTGTGTTTTCAAATCTCTCCCTGGCGCAGAGGCCGCTTTTCCTGGGCTCCTTGGCAGATTGTTCCCGTAGCCATTGTCCTCCAGGGCGGTCGGGCGGCAACGCGCTGGGAGCGAGGGACAGTGTCCCGCAGAGCGCGGCGCGGTCCAGCCCGACCAGGTGGCGGAAGCCGTTCCCGGCCCTTCCAGCGGGCCCGGGCGCCAAAGGCTGCTGCCAATGCAACTCGCAACTTTTGAAATCAATCCTTTTTGCATCATGCAACGGATGCCACCGCTCCTCGGGTTTGCAACCCCCCACCCCTCCCCCGAGACCAATCATTGCCGCGCTCGGGCCTGCACAGCGCCCCCGCCCCCTTCCCGGGCCGCAAGCAGCCACCGAGCCGCCCCAGCCGCGGCCCGCCGCCTCTTAAAGGGAGGTGGCCGGCCTTAAAGGACCCTCGACTCCCAGCTGGCGGGAGCTCTGCCGCCCGGTTGGCGCAGGGCCGCGCCGAGCCAGGCGAGCCCCCGCGGCGCCTCGGCGCAGGCCCGGGCCCCGCCGCCGCCGCCGCCGGAGCCGCATTTTTATTCAGGCGACGCTTAAGGGAGCCCGGCCGCGCCCGGTGCATTGTGGGAGCGGCCCGCGGCCCGCTCTCGGGAGGAGGCGGAGGGCGCAAAGCGAGCCGGTAAGCGGCGGGCCTGGCGAGGGGGGGCGAGACACCAGGCTTAAAGGGGAACATTGGTCCACAGGCCCGCGGCGGCCGTTGCAAATCCCCCTCCGGGCCGCCCGGGACCGTCGGGGAGCGGTGCACGGCCGGCCCCGCCAGCCCTGCCTGGAGAGGGGCAGAGCCGGGC
>CAUYQV010103262.1:0-37918 GCA_963574575.1 Galagoides demidoff
ATGGTTCATCTTTCTATGAGTAGAATATGAATGTTTTAACACAAGAAAATTACGTGAAGGCTATGTTAACCAGTTTGATGGAAGTGTTTCGGATTGTTTGTGAAAACACCACACTGTACCCCAGAAGTGCATTAATGTACACAGTTACTATTCAATAAAAAAGAAAAAAGAAATACTTTAAAAAGCAGGAATCAAACATATATAAAAGAAAAAGGCATTAAAAAGTAGAACCTTAAAATATAAAGCTTTTGCACATAAAAAAGCAAAGCATCAGAATTTAAAAACCTCAGCAAATGGTTAAACGTTACCAGAGAAGATAAAGTTACCGAAATGGAAGATAAATCTAGCGAAGTCATCCAGAACTACAGAAATGGGAAATATGAAATATCAGTTAAGAATAAGAAGACCCAACACACACCTAACAAAAGCTTCAGAGAGAGACAGAAAAGTTGGAGAGATAAATGGATGGTGGCTAATAATTTTCTAAAATAACCAAAGGCCCTCAGCACCTAACATAACCAGCTAGTGTGTAAAACAATCAAAAGTGGTGAGCTCTGTCTGGACCAGGCTGCAGTGGTAAGGTCCGCGAAGTCCTCGGAATTGCCACCACCACAGCAGCTGCCCCTGTGGTCTCCAAGGGGCTTGGAGAAGCATAATCTGATTGGCTGTGAATTGATAAATTAGCATTTTCAAGTTCATTCTAAAATTTCAATGACTGCGATCTCTGTGCTTAGCACATTCACAGCCCTCCTACCTTGCTTCCTGGTCCTGAAATGAAATCTGAGAAATTAATAGCGGAGAGTCTGAGGACCACATGGCAGGTCCCCTGTGCCCCCAGCCAATCTGCCACCCTTCCCTTGCTGTGAACAGACCGTCTCTGCTGCTTTCTGTCATGTACTCAAGGCTGTTCCACTCACGTTTTCTGGTTCCTGTCTTCAGTGCCAGGGGCAAGGTGACATTCCTTAAGATTTATTATTATTGTTTTCCATAACCTGAGGAATGTCAGTCCTTTAAAAGCCTCTGCACCATGTTGGTTTTCTAAGTTAACTCTGACTTAGCACAGATTTATTGGCAAGGTCTGTGGCTTGCCCTATGTGTGTGTGCACCAGTGTGCCTGCCTGAGACACAGAGGTGAGGCCAGAGAGAATACCAATATTTATTTGGCTTTAACATGGGCCATTGCCTGAGCTAATTGCTATCATTTATGCCAATTCCTTCTATTCTTGCAGTAGACAGAGGAGGAGTGTCATGCATGCTTATCCCATGGGAATCAGGCTCAGAGGGGTTAGGTGTGGGGAAGGGTCGCTTAACTGTGGGTTTAATTCTACAAGAAAGAAAAGAACAATAAGACAGAGAAAGAACGCCATGCTGAGAAGAATCCAGAATCCGTATGTTAAGTAGAAGCCCAGGGTTGTGTGCTCTGATCCAGGCTGTGGGGCAATGGAGGAGTCTGTATTAGGCATCCACCTCTTCAGAGCCTAGTGAGTAACTGTGTAACCCACATGGCCCAGATAACCTTAACTCAGACGTGTCTGAGACTCCCACCATACACCATATCATCAGGGCTAGTTTCCTGGCTTCCATCATCCACCCTCCCTAATGCCTGACCCTTCCTCGGGTCCTCCGTTGTAGCACCCTCCTGCAGTTGTCATAGAGACAAGGAGCACCCACGGCACTGCCACACGCCATACTGTAGAAATTCATCTGCTCCCTCCCTGGCTGACAGATAACGGGTTTTGTCCCAAATGGAGTTAGTTATTCCCCTGCCCCATGGGGCCAGCTCCTTGGCTTTGGCTAATCACAAGTCTGTGGCACCAACACTTCCTGGTGGGGAACTAACTTATGGGGGTGCTAATGCACCATTCTGGGCCACACATCTGGCACTTGCCAGGCACTTCAGCCCTCTCCTCTGAGCGGTCACAGGGATGTCAGCTCCTGTCACTCTCAGGGCAAGAGCAGAGCTGAGGACACAGGTGTGAGGGCTGTGAAGCCTCCGGAAAGGTAACCTCTTTGAGCTTGTTTCCCCGCCTGGACGTGGGGTTACAAACCCACCTACCCACGGGGCTGCCCTAAGAGTAAGCGAGACCCAGACGCTCCCAGACTGGACGCTGGTGGAACAGAAAAACAGCCTACTGCACAGGACGAAGGAGGCTGAGAGCACTGGGTGAGGTACAGGAGAAAGAGCCGCAGCTCTTCTTGAATCAAAGCCTGACCGCTTCATTTCTGGGCCCATCAGGTCGCCTCTCTCAGCTTCAGGTTGCACGGGGTTGACCTGACAATTCAGCGGGGCAACGTGCATGGAGAACGCGCACCGATGGGAAGGCTTGTTATAAAGTCATTCTTCCAAGAAGCCTTCCTGGGGTGACCCAGTTCAGTCTCCACCGTCGTCTCGGGGGTGGGACTCACTCGGATGTTAGGGCGACCACCGTGAAATAAACCCCAGCTCAGAGGTGTGCAGGGCCCCGTGGGAGCCCTGCCCCAGACCACTGCAAGCCCAGTACTTTGTTGCCACAGAGGTTTTTTTTCCCCCCAGGGAGTGGGAAGGGATGAGGAATAAAATATCTGGTCCGTCGGTGGCCCAGAACATTTTAAGGTGAGAATGTCCTGGATAACACATCCTGTGTTCCCTCCCGTAGGCAGGTCCCTCCTGCCTCCCTGGCTGTGGCGGAACCGGAGACTGAGCCGCTTCTGCCTCTGGCCCTTCCGCCACTGCCCTCTGGTGGCCGCAGCTCGCAATTTCAGGGCTGTCCCTGAGCGCCCCTGGGCTGGGGAGCCTCCCTGCAAAAGCATCTCCTTCACGGAAGCAGATTCTGGTATTTGCTTCCTCATCCTGCCCTAAGGTAGGCAGTTTCTCTATCCTCTAGATCCCTACACAGAGGGCTGACTTTTCCTCTCCTCACTCACACCCCATCCAATCCTGAGTGAGTTTTTAGGCAAATCTGAACCTATCACTTCTGTTTAAAAGCCTTTAATGATCTCACTGCATAAAATTTTCTGTTTGTCCTAGAGCTCCAGAGACCCATCCTTGGGGGCACTGCTGGCCCTGTGCTTCCCCCAGCGACCTTGCTTCCTGTCCTGTTGGTCCTGCTGAGCCATTTCAGCATTGAAGGCGCTTTCCCTGGACCACCCCCGCCCAACCCCAACTCAACTGGCTAAGCTCTCCGTATTCCAGTGGGCTGTCACTTTATCTAGCGACTCCCAGCCCCATTCCAGGTTGGCTGCAGGCCTAGCCCCCTCCTCTCCACCTGTCTTAGATATTTCCAACCAAGCTCTGTGCTTCCAAACCAACAATTACATTTCCAGCTTGCATTTTTAACATCTCCATAGCCCTAAGACAGAATACAGGGTCTTCCCAAGGAACTAGCTCAATAAATGCTGGATGGAAATCCTATCTAGCTTGAGAACTAGAATACATGTGGTAAGGTAAAAAGTAATCACTACTACTGGTATTTACTACTGATAATGGTCCTGACCAAGCATTTATTACCAAGGCACCATTAGGTGTTTTTAATTCATCTCCTCATTTAATGGGTCTCTACTGTTCAGTGAGCCGCACATACCATCTCATTTAATCTTTACAATCACCCTGGCAGGTAGGAAGAGATCAAGTAAGTGTTACATCTATATTGCCGATGAGGAATCCGGGGAGAGGGGGCTGACCCAGCATCCAAGGTCAATGTGATAGCCAGGGCTTATGTCCAGTTCCTGTAACCTCTCCCAGCAATAAGGGACAAGTCTGTTGTCCCTTATTAAGGCCACCTTTCCTGACAGAGACAGGTCTCAGGATACAGAGTCTACCCCAAAGATGTGCTCTGCCTGCAGACCCAGGCTATAAAAGCGATCACAGCTTCTGCTCTCTTGCCTCCAGTTCCTAATCAATTATGGAAGAAATGGCAATGAGGAGAGGAAGAGACACTCCAAAGAGGGACGGCAGTTTGCTGAAAAGATACCGGGGGCTTTGTTTCTGCAGCTGCAGAACCCAGACGGAACACTGGGCGTATATATGGAGGGTTTGCGTGGATGACAGGGAGACAAAGGAAAAATGACGAACCAAGTGAATTAGTGAAGGTGAAATAAGCGGCACTCAGCAACAGATGGGGCTGGTGCTGGGTAATTTTCTCCTGTCACCTCTCCTCAGGTAATAGATAATCCAGCAGCTGTTGGATTTTGTGGGCGCCTCAGTCTCCCTCCTGTTTAGAAGCCATGCCCCCCATTCCTTAACCTGTCTCAATGATAAAAATCTTAAGAGCCAAAACTTTTTGCAAGACTTATCGTGGCGATTTAACTCAGTCCTGGCTAAGGTTGCTATCTGTCAGGCTGTCACGGTGACAGGCAGATTTGTAAATGCTCCGGCTCCAGTGTCAGGTTGAAGGTGACATTTTTCAGCTGAAGACTTTTCCCCCATCCCTCACTGAGACAGAACAACTTAGAACTCGGGAAGCAATTCCCTGAACCGCCCTCTGTCCCACTCCCAGTCAGCCTGACCAGGGCCAGTGACCCCTGAGCTCTGAAATTATTGCTGAGTTCCTTGAGCCCACCTCTGCCCTGACCCACCACATTCAAACACAGTGGTTCCCTATAAGGCCAAGTTCCCCGTCCTACCCTTCCATCCCAACCACAGGCTGGCCTGATTTCGACTTACAATGATTTGTCTTGGCTGACGGTCGTGGCTCTGCCATTACCATTATAAATACTTACATAGATTAATTAACCACAATATAAACCCAGAATCCCAGCTAAATTCATTTAATGACCTGCCATGCTATTTCTTGGCTGAAGCATTTAAAACTAACCCTGAATGCTCAGTGACATTCATCCCTCTGATTCCTTCCTGGAATCACTAGTCCTTAATGGAGTTTCTGTGATAACCTATTCTTTTCCTAGAACTTTACCTGCAGGGTCTTTAACCCTGAAGGAGCTGGATCAGGTTTGAGAGATTTGGTTCCTTGCCCAGTTCTCTGTATTTATCTGAGATCCTTTTTGAAGGTTGGGAAGGCACTTTCAGCCTGTGTCACATCAAACATTAGCTAAGAAGAGTTCCATACACCCCATTTCTTGGCCCAGATGCCAAGACCAAAACTTTTTTCTCTCTCTCTTATCTCCAGTCTCTGTTTCTCCTGTTTCTCTTTCTCTTTTCTTTAAAAGGAAGCTAGCAGTATGCCAGCACCACCTGGATCTCGGCATGGGAGTTGGGCTAGCCTTGTGCCAGCCCTGCCTGGACGTCTGCATGGGAGGTGGGTTCCTCTCACAGCTAGACTAGGAGGGTCAGATTGAATCCTGGGGGTAAATCTCAAGGCTCCTGTGGAAGGACAAAGAGAGCCTGCAACTTCCTGCCCCTCCTAATGTCTGGTTTTCCTCCCTTCCTGGTGACACTTTCCTCCTTGTGCCACGCCCCTTGGTAACTGTGCACATGTGCACAAATGTCATAACTTTCAATTTCCTCATTTAAAACAAAAAGTTCATGATAATCTGCCTTTTACAACAGGTGTGTGTATGTTGGGTGTGTTGGAGTAACGAGTAAGGTGATACATGGGGTTTAGAGTAGGGTACATCAGCCGGCCCCTCCTGGTCACCAGCCCTGCCCCAGCCTCAGAGCCTGTACAGCTCAGCCAGGTCAGACGGAAAAGAGCGAACAGCGCCACCTGGTGGGGGCTCTGCAGGCCACTGAACACCGGGGCTCTGGCTGGGTAGCCTGAGCTCCAGACTTGGGGATCTTTATCCTGCCCCTTTTGGGGAGATCACATGAAGGGAGAGGAGAAAACGAAAGAGCAGAGGAGAAAACAGTGAAAGAGATGGAAGGCAGCCCGGGAAAGACTTTTGGAGAAAATAAGGCGGATGGAATCAGTGCCTACCGACACCTGTCTCTGGCAGGAGGAGTGCTGGGATGAGGGGGACACAGGACAGAGGCCGCTGACGGCTCCAGCGCGGGACGCTCCCTGTGAAACGCTCCTCCTAGGCCTGCATCGCTGAGGAGCAGCTGAGAAAGACGCTGCCAGATCCTCACGGAGGAACTGCCCCAGGCAGCGCTGTCCACCCAGGCAGTGGGAGGTTTGGACTGGAGGCAATTTCGCTTTACAGGTAAGCCCAGAGAGAAGCGCAGAGGCGGAACAAACTGCTTGCCACCTCTCTACCCCCAGGCCACCTGACAGCGGAGGCTGTATCTGTGCCTTCAGATGTGAACTGGCGTCTGCACACGTTGGAAGGAAAACTGTTCCAGGACCAGGAAGGTGGAGTCAGGGCCAGGGCAGCGGGTGCACTGGGGCGGGGGCAGTGACGTGCTCACTACGCAGCCTCCTGAGGCCCCACAGTTGGTACAGAGAAGGAGGAGGAGCTCTTGGGCTCCCCTGGGCTCCGCCCCACCCTGCACCCCTGCTCCATCAGAGCTGCTCTGCAGCCCCTCTCCAGGCCTGGTGGGAGCTCTTCTCCCTGCCGCCCAGTTTAGTGGGAGGCAACTTCCCTTCCCCTGGCCCTTCCTCCCTATAAAACACCCCTGAAAGAGGGGTCTGGCTGCCGCGTCCCTCCAGGTTATCACTCTGGCCCCGGGGTAGACATAGTCCATCCTCCCTCCCCTTCCTTCATCTTCTCCCCTCTTTCCTCTGGTGTCCCCACCTGGGACTGATTAGTGAGGGAGGATGGGGGATAGAGCCAGGCCCTTTAGATCCCCTGATATGTGTTGGGGGGAATCACTTCAGCTGGTCTAGTATTTGGAATAAAGGGGTCTTGTCTGCCCCGTAGGGCTGTAGAAGGCCCCATAGGAAAGCCCATCTGTGGGTGGGCAGGGGAGAGCCCCCCACCCCTCCACCACTGCATCCTCAGCCAGTTGCCCTGTGACCCTGCTCTGTGAATCCCCCAGGGGTCTTGACCCCTGAGCCCAGGGAGACCAGGAGCTCAGGGATGTCATGTGGGTGGAGGCAGGAGGGCTGACCCTCTAGGGATGTCTGAAGGGCAGGCTCTTAGCTGTGATGTCTGCACCCTCCTCCTCCCCCAGATTTAAAAAGAAAAAAAATCATACTTATCCAAGATTCTTCTTTGGGCCAAATTTATCTCCTCTGGAAGAAGTGGCCCTGATTACAATTCCTATTTTTTTCTCTGTATGATAATTCATTTTTTATTGGTAGGAGGGCATAGTCACTGCTCTCTCTATGAGGTGGTGCATTGATTGGTATATCTTTTAAATTTTGTATCTAGTTGTGAAATACGTTCTTCCAGCATTGTGGCTTCTGTGCTGCAGCCCCTGCCCTTGGCTGTGACACTGCCCCTCAGCACCATTAGAGAAGTGATGGGAAGAGCAGGACACAGAACTCCAGGCCAGGTCCCCATCTTCACCCTGCTCAAAATCCCAGGCTTGGTCTGGTCCACTCTCTTGACACTCTATAAAGAGAAAGCCTCTTAATCTGGGCAACAGCCTCAATTTAGCACCCGTATCCCAGGCCTTGCTCTGGACCCCAGGCTGCCTTCCCACTGAGAGCCTTCTCTACCTGAGGACGCCATTTGGTCTGAGACCTCACAGATGAGAAGTTTGTTCTGTTTTTTCGTGCAGGACAATGTGAGTATGTGGTTTTTAGGGGCAGGAAACATGTCACTTCTCAAAGTAAGAATAACTGTTCTCTCCTCCCCGGCGTGGCCACCTGTATTGTGTATACCTTGCAGGTGGGTCTCCACAGCCCACTGTGAGCTAGCCTGTGCACTGAGCTGCCCTGTGCTGGTCCTGCCTGACTGATCCCTGGACACCTGCGTGCCATGCCCCACCTTCAGGTGCTGGGGAGCATGTCCTATGCCTGTCCTACCTACCACAGGCTTTCCTATGGGGGAATGCCTTCCCCTCCACTTCTGGGATTTGGGCAGCTTTGCTCATATATGCATTCCTGGGGAAATGTTTGGGAATAGGGCTAAAAACAGCATTTGTGGGGAAACTAAATTCCACACGATAAATCTCATGAGCCTGGCCTAGGGGCTGAGTGAAACTTTGAATTAAGACCCTAATGATTGAAAATAATAATAATAAGAGTTATTGTCATGGGCTGAGATTAGAAGAGACACCTGGTTTGATACCCTCTTTCTTCCCCCTCACAGCCCCTCCAGAGCCAAGCCTTTAGGGTTCCTGGGCATCTGAGGGCCCAGGCCACACAGGGAGGCTGACACAGGGCCAGAAGGGTTTCCCCTGCCATCCCCTCTCCATCCCCTCCCATGTCCCCATGCTTAGTCACAGGCTATGTGCAGACCCACAGGAGAGAGGATCTAGTTCTCGAAAGTAAAAAGCATAGCTCTGGGTACAGAGGTCTCCCTGGAGAGCGTGCCTTGAATTTTCCTTAACAAACATCCCTTCCTTGGCTAGTGCTCATTTTCACTGAAGGCTATGCATGTGTAAAATTAAAACCAACCAAATGCATTTTTAAAAGCCAAGCAGAAAACTACTATCTAGAAGTGTATTCTAAGGAAACATACCTCTAGGATATACTGGGGCGCAAAGGCCTCTGAGACGCGGAAGACCATCCCAGACGGGGATGGAGCACCAGGGGGAGACAAGCGGCTGTGTGTCTGATCCCAAAAAGTGTCCTATGACACTACAGCCGGACTGACGATTTGGTGTCACACACTGGGGGCGGCTCGTGTCCTCTGCAAGTGCAGAATAAGCCACACCAAGCTCAATGCACAATCTGAACAGAGCCCTTGTATGAGGCAGAGGACAGACCAGGCCCTGGGGAAAGGGTCCATAAGCCAGCCTGTTCCTGCTGTGACGTTGCCTGAGAGGACAGGACAGCAGATGGAGAAGGACCCACACAGACACTGCATGCACCCAGGAGAAGCAGGTGGAAGGGAGGGGCCGGGGCTACCCTTCTGGCTTTTGGGGCTTTTGGAGCTCAACTCATACATGTCTCCAAAACACAAGTGATGCATTGGGAGCATTTTTCATGGGCTTTAAAATCACGGACACACAGGCTTCTGATTCATTGGTGAGTGCTACACATCCTCCCTCCAATCCTGCTTTGCAAACCATTTTACAGAAATCCCTCTAGAGATGCCACGAAAGGACTGGGCTGTCCTTTTCCCCTCCCCGGGGCTTCTGGTTTTTCTGAGAAGAGCCGGCCTTGCTCCCCTGCCTGCAAAGTCCTCCCCAAGAGCCCGTCCTTGCTGGGCTGGCCGCGCTCTGCTCCGGCGGCACAGGGAGCGCTGGCGCCCTCTGGTGTTCACTCCTCAGAGCTGCAGCCTCCGGCCGCATCTGCAGGCTCCCTCATCCAGATGTGAGAGCTGTCTGGCAGCATCCCTCGCACCCCTCGGGGGTTTATTAGCCCACTGTAATGTCGCCGCAATAATAGCCCCGGGGAGGCCATTACACCACTATTTCCATCCGGAGGAGGGCTATTCTATAAGCTACACCAGAGGCCTGCTTGGTAAATGAGTTTTCTTTTAACAATCCCTTCACTTGATTGCTTTGCTGGTTCACTCTGGGCGCCAAGGGGATGTGAAGGTGGGTTTGGCGGACACGTGGGGTAGGAAAACCAACCATTGATCAATAGCAAAGGCCGGGAAGGGCCGGGAAGGGGCAGGGGAATTTTAAGGCCCTTCTGCCACCAAACCTAGGTGGCTCCTCCCCTCACCGAGGCCCTTCCCTCTCCCCTGAGGCCACTACTGCTGGGCTGTTCTGTGCTTTAAGCAGAAGGGTGCCCGGCATCCCTCAGCATCCCCTGCTCCCCAGGCGCATGCGTAGCATGGATGCAGGTGGATCACGGAGGCCCCTTTCTGCAGTCATGCCAAGGGAGACAGGGAAGAAAGGGGCGGGCGACTGCAGGCTGGATGCTGGCCAGGCCTCTCACCTGGTGACCTGCCTGCTGAAGATCTGCGGAGCAGAAGACTCTACCTAGACCCTGGAAGTCCCAACTCACAGCAAGATGGAGACCTTTCCCTGACAACCCCCACTGGAGGTGATGGAGCAGTCCACATCCCTGCCCAGAGACCGGAGTTGAAAGGGAGAAGCACCTTTCCAGGCAAAACCCTCACAGGCAAACAGCGGGCCAAGGAGGGGGAGCAGACAGAGGTGCCTGCTTCCCAGACTCACGCCACCAGAATATCAGCGAGTCACCATCCCTCACCAGCTCGTTCCAGGCTCCAGCATCTCCACGTGTCATCGCATTAGAAGCAGGCACAATTTTTACTCTCCTAGGACTTGGGAGGGCGTTATTTGATAACAATGGGGAGGCCATCACGGGAAGTACATGCCTTGAGACGGAGCCCTGATCTGTCCGAGTTGTGGCCTGCAAATGGAGTGTTTGGCGGCGCAGTCCCTGCTGCCTCTGGGACACAGAGGTTCATTCTGGTTGTCCTCACCCCGTGCAGCACGGAGCCCCCAGGGCCTGGCTCCGCTACCCCTGTGTCCCTCCAGCCCGGCCACTGCCGCGTGGGCCGCGTCCCTTACTGCACTCGGGCAGGTCAAGTCTGGGTTATAATTGCCTCTAATTAGCATTTCCAGCAGATGGAACATTCCCCAACCTCCAGCCTCCAGCTAAGTGGTTCTCAGAAAAGGACAGAATTATTTTCTACCTTTGAAAACATCAAAGAAAATTACCCCATTCCTGTCTGTACCTCTTGGTTGCAGTGGTGTCTGGGAGGGGCTGAGCCATTAGAGGCACCTGGGGTGGGGGGTGTTTCTGAATCAGACAGACTGGACCCTGAACAACATGGCCTTGAACTGCACAGGTCCACCACTCACACACAGGTTATTGACAGTGAAAGTCACTCCAAGTGTACCAGCCTCTCCTGCCTCCCCTTTCTCCTCCTGCATCCCTCCCATCTAGGTCTCCCCAGAGACGGCAAGACCAGTGCTCCCCCTTCCTCCTCCTCATCAGCCTTCTCAGCGTGCGGGTAGAGACCTTTATTATGATCCACTTCCACCAAATGAATAGTAAATATGTCCTTTTCTTCCTTGTGGTTTTCATTACATAGAGTTTTGGGGATGGAATCTCACTGTCACCCTGGGTAGAGTGCCACAGTAGCATCACAGCTCACCGCAACCTCCATCTCCTGGACACAATAGATCCTCCTGCCTCAGCCTCCTGAGTAGCTGGGATTGCAAGCGCCCCCCCCATCACATCCAGCTAGTTTTTCTATTTTCTATTTTTAGTAGAGAGGGAGTCTCCCTCTTGCTCCGGCTGGTCTCAAACTCCTGAAGTCAGGCAATCCACCTGCCTCGGCCTCCCAGAGTTCTAAGATTACCGGCATGAGCCACTACGCCTGGCCTCTCTAGCTTACGTATTAAAGCAGTATATAATACACATTCCATACAAAATACAAATGGTGCCAAAAACATATATACACAGTTTAACAAAGGACAAAACTGTATTCAAATGATAATACTCCAAAAAAAAAAAATACTCAAGTCCAAGACCCTATAAGCAAGATAGCAAACACCGGTATCTACTGAGTCTTATGATTTTAGTATAGTTTGTTTATTCCTTTCTTAAAATATGTATGTATATTTTTTGTACCTTCTGTATGTGTTAATTGTTTGTGTTATTGGTAATGCCTCCAGTCAACCATAGGTTACTAGTAGTTAATTTCTGGAGAAGTCAAAAGTTATATGAGGATTTCGTTTTACTGGGAGGGCTGAACTGCTCAACTTCAAGGTCAACTACAGGCCTGAGGGGACAGTGAGGAAGTTCCCAGGCCTGGTTTGCTCTGGGAGACAAGGTCTCACCTCCTCTCTACCTGTGACTTCCAGCCCCTGGAGGTGTCCCACCAGCCCTGGGCTATTCAGGACCGTATGTGCACGCCTCCACCTCCGCTCTCCAGAACTGAATCTAGAGTTCTTTGTAAACATCCCATCCCAAGAATGTGCTGCTTATGTAGGAGAAAGTCACAGGATCTCAGAGCTGGAAATGCCCTCCAATAACTATGACCAGATCCAAAATATTTATGTATTGAGTGTCTTTTGTTTTCTGAGAGCAGAGTCTCACTCCATCTCCTTGGGTAGAGTGCCTTGGTCTCATCATAGATTTTTTGTGTCAATCTTCTAGATACCGCAGATGAAGAAGTGAACAAATCAATATCTCTGATTGTGTGGAACTTTTACATTAGCCAGTAGGGGCTGATTGATGCTAAACAAATAAACAACAGGGCACAATGTGTCAGATGTTTGCGGAAGATGCCGAAGAACAATGAGGAAGCACCGTCCGTAACAGGACAGACCGTGAAGGCACCGTTTCTAGCAGAGCGGGAGACGAGGAGGCAGCTCTGACAAGCAATGTTTGATAAGAAATGAGAGAAGGGAGGGGAAAATCACTGGAAATTTGGAAACAGAGCACAGTAGACAGAAACCCAGCAAGGGCCAAGGTCCTGAGGCGGGAATGCACTTTGGTAGGGGGAGAGATGAGAGGCGGGAAGCAGCACGGTGGCAGCAGAGTGGACGGGAGAGGGGGAGCGAAGGCACTGGAGACGTGGGGACCAGCACAGAACTGTTTGGCCAGTCTCAGGAAATCGGGGCTGTCGGCCACGCTCAGAGGCTCCCCACCAACGCGGTCTGCCGCAGACCTGAAAGCACAGGGCCGAGTGGGTTGGGCAGTTCTAGGCTCTTCCCAAGCTGGGTGATCAAAGCCCCCACCTGTTGGGCTTCTGTTTCCTCATCTCCAAAAAGGGCCATCATCCATCCCTCCTTTCGAGGATTTTGTCAACATTAAATGACACGTCTATGTAAGGTACAAGGGAAAGCCCACCCACACCTCACTAAGGGCTTTTTCTCCTGCTGAGCCTACACCTAGATGGCAACAGGGAGCAGGTCTTCCACAGGTGGCCATCTCCCGCTCACCTTGGGACTCAGCCACCCTCTGAGGCTCACTTATACCCAAGCTCCTCTTTCACCTCCTACTCCAGCTTGTCACCATGGCAGGGAGGCGTGTGTGGACATCACTGCCCCTGCACAGCCAGGAACTCCAAGTCCCAGAGAGCTGGCGCAGATTGCCCTCTCACGGGTCATCACCTGGGCTGGGCTCACACTGCACCCCTGGATCCCTGGCTCCTCCGGCTTCACAGTGGTTTGGGGCCTATGGGGTCCTCAGCCCCACCATGGGCAGAGTTCTGAGCATGCAGGCAGAGAGGAGAGCACTGCGGTCTCCCGGAGACTGTGTCCGTGCAACGTGGAGAGGGGCGGAGAACACTAGGACCCCAGCCTGCCCTCTCAGCTGCTGCTGAGCTGGTCCTTGGAAGTATCTGCAGAAGGCCCCTAAGAGGCTTGACCTTGAGTTGCTCCTTTATGTGCAGAGATTCTTAGACTGGTCCTTAGACTAGTGAGGGGCATCAGGTGGGATGCGGGTTTGGCCTCCTGCCCTGGGGCCTAGGCCTGGGTAAGCTTTTTCTAGAGATATCTCTGGAGACGGGAAGGACTGGTGAGCCCAACCTGCTCATTACTGCAGTTCTGCAGCCACAGGGGTCAGAGGGGGAAAACACACAACACAGATGTACACACGCTCCCCCCCCACACACACGTGAGGCACAGGACGCAAGCACACACGTGCAAAGACACACAGACGTGTTCACACACACAGATGTGCACAGACCTGCACCAAAGCTCCTGCCATTAGGGCTGCCCCCTTCCCTCTAACCGCTCAAATCTGGTTCCTTTTCTGATCCATTGTGTTGCATCTAAAATGTCACCTCCAGCACAGGCAGGCCTGTGGAGAGGGAGGGTGAAGCAGGTGCCGTTATGGCGGGGACAGAGGCATAAATGCCAGAGAGGGATGGAGCGTCCAGTCTGGCAGGAAGGTCTCAGCCGGGGTTCACGCAACACAATCACCCAGACAGCGTCACCCTCCCCCGTCTGGGAGGGATTTACGGAAGTGCCATAAAATCTGCCACTGAATATTTCTATAAAATATAGGTCTGTCTCAAGCCGCTTCACCCAGAGAATCCTAAACCAGTACATTCACCTTTCTATGACTTTGTGAAAAAAAGAAAGAAAGAAAGAAAAAGAATCCAAACCCAGTACTAGCCTTTCCCGTCTCAACTTCTACACCTCTTAATCCTGCTAGCACAGTGGTTCTCAAATGATACCTGCACCAGGGTGACCCAGAGGGCTGTGAGAACACAGATTTCTGGCTCTCACCCCAGGGTTTTGAAGTCTGTGTATCTGTGCTGGGACCCAAGATTTTGCATTTCTAAATAGCAGGTGATACTGATGCTGTAATATTTTTATAACATTTCTTTCTGGCTGTTCCAGAAGCTTTCAGAAGGAAATGAGGAAAAATGGACCCAAACTGCAGAAGGCATAGGATCATCAGAGGTGCAGAAGTGAGCACCCCGTGAGACCCCACTAAAACCTGGCTGCAGCAAGCCAGTCTGCCTGTGTCCTGCCCACAGCAGGCATTACTAATCGATAGTGGTGTCTTCCTGTGTCCTGCCCATAGCAGGCATTACTAATTGATAGTGGTGTCTTCCTGTGGAGTCCAGAGCTGGCTTTGGAATCCTTCCCAACCTACTATTCCAGGAAGCCACTAAAAGTGACTGGAATCGTCAGGAAAGGTAGAAACACTTTCCCCTACTTAATCTAGAGTTTGGACTCAACTTTTTCTCCAGGGGCCCTTTCTCTCTCTGCTCTTCTTTTCTTAAGTGGCAGATTCCTGAACTCCTGGAAGGCAGGCTGACTTCCATGTATGAGCAGATCGTATAAGAAACCAGCTGTGGTCTCCCAGGGATTCTGGTCCTGGGTGGCTGCAGAGCATGAGGGAGAGAGGGGCCAGGACAGCGGCTGCTGTCCTGAACACTGTCTTTAAAAACAGAGTATCGGGTGGGCTTGGTGGCTCAGCCTGTCATCCTAGCACTCTGGGAGGTCAGGGCAGGGTTTGTAGTCCCAGCTACTCAGGAGGCTGAGACAGGAGAATCACTTGAACCCAGGAATTTGAGGTTGGTGTTCCTGGCTTCCATGATAAGCAGAGCAGGGGTGGGGTGCCACCTGTCAGTGGGCACAGCCCCCGCCCCAGTGAAGGCTCGACAGCCCAGCTGCCTGCATCTGCTGAAGCCCGAGAGCCACAGCAGGCAGGCAAGTGCCTGGGTGTGCTACAGACGGCCTTTCAGGGTTGGGGCGGGGCTGTCAGTGCCTGATAGGGGTACCCAGTTCCCTCTTTCCCCAATCCGGTCTGTGCCCCTGCAGGGAAAGGGAGAATGGGAGTTTGTCACCAAGGGTTCTGGGAAGCTGTATCCTCATGACTTCCTCAGACCATGTCACCAAGTCAATAAATAAACAAAGCTGAGAAGGTCATCTTGGAAAGTGTGGGGCTGGAGCTTATTAGCATATATCTGCATATCAATGAAGAAACAGGTCCTGTTTTAGGAGAGAGTAGGTAATTTATGGATTCAAATAAACTCTGTGACTTCAGGGGAAGGCCTGCTGATTAGCTGTCCATCACAGGGCCACCAGGGACTGCTTGGGAGGACGGAGGGACACGGCCGTACCACCCCCCAAGGCCTCTGCAGGGCCCTGGGGAAGGAGCTCCCTGGTTCTGCCACCTCCTGACCTTGTGACTCTGAGTAAATAACATAACCTTTCGGAAACTCCGTATCTGCATCTTGACACAAAGGTCACAAGTGCTTTCTGGGAGCTCATGAGATTTGGGGCTCCCAGTAGGTGCTCAGTAAGCCCCAGCCACAGGAGTGTGGGAGCCCCAGAGGTGAGCGCAGAGGGCAGGAGCCTCTGACACGGATAACCGTGCAGACCCTGTCTGGTGCCCTCAGCCCTCCTGCCTGGCTAGCCCAATTCTGTCTGTCTCCATAGTGTTTTTTATGAGGCTATTTCAATCTCACTGTGCTATTCTAGCTTCAGGGCACCTCACTAGTATATTAATAATAAATAATAATATATTGCAACAGTCTGGCACTTTGCCATAGTTTACCAAGGACTTTTACCAATAACATACTGTGGGAGGTCCTCACTGCATTCCTTAGGGAGGTGGGCACTGTGCAAACTCAAATAGCTGGAGGTAGCAGACAGGATTCAGACCTTGGGGATCTGTCCCTGGGACCTGCTGGCTCCCAGGTAAGTCCTGCTCTGGAGGCAGGAGGGGGCTCTGGGGCCTGGGCAGCCAGTGCACAGAGGTCCCCCATCCCACCACACCTGTTTGGCATTTCTCCTGACCTACCTGCTGGAGAGTTGAGCAACATCTGAAAAGCACTGAGCTCTTCCCAAGGGTCTGTCATCACCAAAAATGTCCACGTCCGGAAACACAAAGTTACAACACCAGCCCAGGTGAAAAGGCGCTAAAGAGATGTGACAACTGCATGCAGGTAAGTGGAGGGGTCAGTCACATGATAAAGGACTTCCTTTGGACAACGGCAAAGCCCGCATGCAGACCATACCTTAGACCAAACAGTAGGTCTGCCTTAAATTTCGGGAATCCCATCCTTGTGCTGTGGCTATGTAAGGAGATACCTGTTCTTAGAAGATGCCCGGGGAATAAGGGAGGAAAGCTGTGCAGTATGCTATTCTTGTGACTTTTTTGAAGGTTTGAAAACTTTAAAAGGAAATAGAAAGGGAACCTGGTTGACTTCTCGAGCAAATAAATCTCTCCAATAAACAGCTGTGGTCTCTGAAGTCCTATTTTCTAAAAATTTAATAATAGATGTCCAGAGAAGATGGAATCGTAAGGGTAATCTGATTAAACTTTCTATCTTCTCTTTGCCCCCTCCACCGTGTGCGCGAGCAAGTACACACACATGCACACACATATGTGCACACACGCTTATATGTGTGCACACACAGACACTTCCTCCTTCCGTGCAAGGAAGACTCCAGCACAGCCCTTGACTTCTCTGGATACCTTAAACCCTTGAAATTAGCTTCACATTGAACTGATTATTCCCAAGTAATTTCTTCCCACTGGTCCTCATTTTGCTTTGGATAATCATATAGAAAACATCTCATCCCCCTGGCACTAGACAGCATTTAAATATCAGAAAGTTAAGTGTTCACAAAGTCTCCTGTTCTCTTTCCCTAGGTTCATATATTGTAGAGACAACATGGACATTTGTGAAGACACAAGCAGCCCCTTGTTAAAAACCAAATTCTCCAGACCAGAAAGGCAAGGCTTCAAGTTCAAGGCTCCCATTTCAAAATTTGGCGGTTAGCCCTATTAGACAAGGTGAAACAGACTTAATCGATTCAGTTTTAAATACCTGCATCTCTGATCCTAATTTGTGCAGCACAGACCCACAGACTGTGTGTCTGGATCCCAGATTCTCGGCCCTAGAAGCAAAGCCACACAGAGGTCTGGGGTTTCCCTTTCCTCGAGGGACCCAACCATTTGCTTTTATGGGACTCGGGCTAAAACCATACTGTGCCTCAAATTCTTAGTCCCTTTCATGTAAGAGGATGTACAAATGCACAGCCAATAGGGTGGCCAGTGGATCTTCTTCTGAATCAAGGCCCCTAATTGAAGTTCACCTGGAAACAGGACTATGGATGGAGGGTTAGGATGGAAAAGGAACAGGCTATGGAGCTGGGTGTGGGTTTTCTTATCTAGGGTTTGGTGGCTCTGAGAACTTCAGTAAACTGCCCAGGCTCCCTGAGTCTCAGGGTCTTCAGTCAAACTGAGATTATACGGCCTTCCTTCTGCGGATATCATGTGGAATGGGAGAAATAAATTTGAATTCTCTTTGCCCATGGTAGGCATTCAACAAGTAATAATTATTTATTAATGTGGCCACCATTTCTAAAAAGGTTATAATGGTGCATTTGGCAAAGGTCTAGTCTGTATCACGGGCTATGTAAGATACAGATGAATTCTAATAACATCAGTGGAATCACATCATAGTCAGGAATAAGAATTTAAAAATGTGTTGGGAAAACAACCCATGAAATCTTGGGATGGAGCCAAGAGAACCAGTCTACAAACTGTGGCCAGCAGATGAGCTCTGCTGCTATTTAATACACTTAATAAAACAGTGTAGCTGTCTCACTAAACAGAAATATCCCAAGGGCTTAAATTGAAAAGATAAATGACTCTCTGAGTTGTAGGCAGCAACTAAAGTCAAGGTGGACCTGGAGATATGCAGGTTCCTCCAGCACCGGAGGTGGAGGCTCTGGGGTGTGGGGCCCAATCGCCTGGGCTAACCCTTTATAAAGGCCAGAGGCCCCAAATGCAGAGTGACGGATGCAGAGAAGGTACTTGGGACACACCTGGGGAAAAGCTTACCAGGAGCCTTCTCTTCTAGCAGCAAGTCAGTGGATTGTGTTCAGACCCAGGGGAGAGAGAACTGAGAACCCCACCTGTGATCCCGAATGCAGAGCCCAGGGCTTCAGCTGCTCCCAAACCGTCTGTGGTGCATGTTTTATAGCTGCAGGGAGTTTAGGTGCCTGATAACCTACACCCCAAGAGGAAGGCTTTTCTCTCTTTCAGAGTTTCAGGGACGCAGCAAGCATCACAGGCAACCAGACAGAGAAATCATTGGCTTGCAAATAACAATGGTGATATTCTTGCAACAGGAAGTGGCATCGATAGTTCTGTTACACTGAGCCACCAGTGGACTCATAGGAACAAGGGAGAAAATTACACAAACAGCCCCGAACGGGTTCTGGTGAAATGAAGCCATCCGGCACACAGAGTTCCTCACCAGACTAGACTGGTGATTTTCCAGCTGATGCCTCAGCATTTATCTCAGCTGGGAGGACGCAGGAGCATGGCTAAATGCGTGTTTACCATTTCACAGGTGACGAAACTGGGACCCACAATGGATGTGTGGCACAAAAGCCTCAAGATTGAGTTTTCTTCTTACTATAACGACCTCTCTTCTTCTAGGATTCCAACCCTAGGAATGACAAGAACGTCTTGGGTGGAGAAGGGAGACCTTTATGAACAGTCTCCTTTACAATGAGCTCTTTCTAGCTGCCATTCTGGCTTCTGCAAGGCGCCGCCTTCCCAGGCCAGAGCAGGTGCACGCGAGGCACTACTCCTCACAGCCACGTGAGGGCGCCAGCACCCCGCGATAAACCCCTTCTCCAGCCCACCTGCGCGCGGCCGCGCTCTGAGTGTTTATTTTCCAGGAGGTCAGGAGTATCAAGGTTGTAAAATAACATATTTTCACTTGTTTTCTTCCTACATCTCAGACATAGCATTTCTGAAGTCAATTATCTCCCTGAAATCCCGCACCCCTCCTTCCTCTTTGCGCCTATCAGCCTATCAGACTCTAAGGCCGGCAAGCCCGGGAGGGTGGGCGGGGACAAAAAAGAAACTTTTTTTTTTTCCTTCTGTGACTGGGATGTCAATTCCCTGTTCCAGTTTTTTTGTTTTAAAAGGCAGCCTGCAAATGCAACACCTCTGCTCACCAGGCCCAGGAGGGAAAGGCCTGAGAGGGTAGAGGGGCACCATGCTTGGTGTCTGACGGGGATGGGGTGGGAGATGGGGTGTTGTTTGGGTCATCGATGCGCCCTGCTACCAGGCACCCTCCCCACTATCATTTGTCAGGCTCTGCCCCAGGTAAAGGAGAGAAGAGCATTTCTGGAGCAGTCCCAGCAGAAGAGAAAGTTAAGAGAGGCAGACATATAGCCCCAGACTGTATCGCATTGGTACCTGGTGCCATATTGAAATGGACATTCGGAGGTGGGCAGGCAACACGGACAAAGAAGGGACGCGCGCGCACACACACAATGGGGAATCACTTTGCAGTTGTCACAGAATAACAGATCCAGAGCCTGGCAAAGCACTGGCCTGGGGCTGGCAGAAAGGGTCACGTAACCATCCTGGGGTTGCCACTTTGGCCTGCTGAGAGAAGGCCTCCCTGTGTCCTGTAAGAAAGGTGACCTGACGCTTAGTGGAGACGTCCAGGTCAACCACAAACCGCAGGTTCCCTGAGCTGTTTCCGCAGCCCACCAGTGCGCCCCTGGTGGGCAGCCAGAGGCCTGGGCTCTCACCTCCTGTCCCAGCGCTGTGCTCACACTCCCCTACCTGCCCTTCCCAGCCCTCTCCTCTGTCTGAAGCTCTGTTCAGGCTTCAGGCTGGGACATAGTAGCTTCTTTCCCCAAGGAAGCACTGACTTCTCTCTTTCCTAAGGGAAAAAGATATCACAAACCCCTTCTTCTGGGGGCTGGGAAGAAGAGGCCAAGGCTGGTGTCCCTGGGTATTTGAATTCCATCAGCCTCTACTATCCACTAAACACCTCAGTAGGGTCACGTCCCATTCCTGCAGGTGCTGGTAGCCTATTGAGAAAGAACTACCCCCCCCCCGCCCCCACTAGGTAACACCACCACCATGGAGCAATGGGAACACAAATAAGGGGCAGTCCCAACTGCCACCACCTTCTTTGCCTTGCCTGGATCCTCGACACCTGCCTGGCTCCTGAAGGTGTGGGGCCTTGTCTGCTCCTTCCAGGCCTCCCCAGTGGGGGCATGTTCAGGAATCCTCTTCCTGTCCTGCCCCTCCTCCCAGGGCTGCTGATGGGGGTGGTGGAGGGGCACCGGCCACTCAGACTCTTCTTGGGCCTCTGCCAAGAAAGGTCACCATCCAGGACCCATGGTGTGTAAAATCTAGTCCACCCCAGAAATGACAATGCATATAGAAAGATAGAGGATGGGGCAGGGCACGCTGAGAGTTCCCCGGGTGCACAGTGCAGGCCCCCGCCATCTGCTGCAGGGTGGCTGGGCGGTGGGCGCAGGCCGGAGCCCAGGAAAGCCACCTCTGTGGGGCTGGAGCGACAGAGGGCCCTCTCTGCTCCTGAGCTGAGCACCTGCAGCTGTGAAAAGTTATTCAATTCTGGAGACCCTGAACCTTGACATCACCTTCAAAGGGCCCTCAGCCTCCAAACCAAGAAGTGGCATTGCCTCCACCAGCCTCCAGGGTGGGTCCTGAGGGAACAGATTTCTCATTGCTATTTTTGATTCCATCTCTTTGATCAACTAGTACTGGTGGGCACTTTGTCACTCTCCGGGGGCCTGCAAACGTGCCCAAGGCCTCAGTTTTTATGCTGCAGACTCTCTGCCTTCTCACAGGCTCAGAGCCATATGCCAGCTCTGCTGGGTTGCAGATACGCCCAGCCCGGCATGGGCTCCGGAGGAGGGCAGAGGGAGGCCCCAGGAGGCCCTACCAGCCCAGAGTTAGCCCTGATTCTTCCACAAGCTCTGCCGTCTGGAACATCCAGGTAATTTAGATGAAGGAGACAGGTGTCCCTGGCCCTCCATAAATAAAGTGTCCAGGGATTGGCTGGGCGGAGAAAGAGAGGAGAGAAGGCAGACAGCAAGGGGTGAGGGGTGGAACTGGCCTTCCTGGCTGATTATGTCTCTGCCCCAGGGAGACAGAAAGGGATCCTCTAGGCAGCCATAAAGTTGCTGAAAGGCAAGAGGCCACAACTACCTAGCAAATTCTCCAGCTGAGCCTGGAGGAATTCCTGGCACTTTCCCATAGAAAGAGACAGGGTGAGGGGAGAGGTGCAGAAGAAGGGTAGGGGTGGGGCAGAAGAATGATTGAGGGAGGGGCAGAGCTTAAGGACAGGGTAGGGAAGGAGGAAGATCCCTGGAGAGAAGGATGTCTGGCAGGGAGAGGGTGGGGTGCATTCATAGGAGCCTCTGGACTCCAGGCCCTTAGCATCTAGGAGTAAACACCTGCCACCCTCAGGGCAGAAGCTGGGAGCACAGGGGGCAGGGCTGCCTCAGGTCACACAGCCATTTTGCTGGGGAGAGCTATGCCCTGCCCAGTGTCTGCCTCAGAAACAAACTGCCCACCAGGACAGAGGTGAGTGGGTAGGTGAGGTTGCAGTGGCCTGGCATCCTGTCACAGCCCCCCGCTCACTTTCTGCCTTATGTGGGGTCCCCCCTCCCTTGAACTGGCCCAGCCACAGGGCACTGGAGCAGCCTCAGTTCCAGGGAGGGAGGGAGCCTGTCTCTTGGAAATGAGAAATAAACAGCTACAGAATTATAAATGAACAGAGGCATTGGTTTTTTACCAAAAAGAAAGAAAAAGAAAAGATAGCAAGATTTAAATTTTCTGAAATTTAAATTTTCTGAAAACCCAAGAGCGCAGTTTTTCCCAAAAGGGTCGGGGGTAGAGTGGATGGGGGAAGTGGGGGCTTCCACTATCTCTGAGTTAGACAGCCCGATGTGAGAGCTTAACCGGGAACTCATTCTACTAACCTACAAATGAGAAGCCAGACACAGTTAAAATTCATTCCCAATTAATTGTTTTTTTCTTCTCTCATTACCAGGAGTTGCCAGTCAGATACCAACAAAGCCTTCAAAAACAAAAGCAGCTCTAAGCCGCCACTTCAATCAGATGCCACCTGGAAGGAGGCACCAGAGAGTTTCAGCATCTTTGGTTCAAACTTCTCTCCCTTCAGCCAATGTTGTCCCCGACCCCTCCATGGGCAAAAAAGAGCTACAATCTTTAGAAGCTGAGGATCCTCCGCGCCGTGAAGTCACGGAGAAGTTTATTGTCACCATGCCGCAGAGTACTTTTTTATAGTTTTTAATAGTTTTTAATTCTGCTTACTTAGTCTCCCGGGAAACGATCTCAGTAACTGCATTTCTTATAACTGATTCAGCTTCTCTCCCCTCGTCCTCCCTCCTTCTGGGCCCAGACCAAAAAACCAACAATGAAAACCAGGCTGAGGTACCAGAATCTCGCCTGAGTCTCGAGCTAGAGGGGGTGGAGGGGGCTAAGGGTCCTGCCACCAAGAAGTGAGTGACACTGGCCAGCCTTGCGGTCCTCTCTCCTTCACCTGGACAAGGAGGGAGCTGTCTCCAGGGCTCCTTCCAGCTCTGTAGCCTTAACTCTGCTTTGAAGGAAAAATTACCAATGTCACCCACAGAATGCCCAGAGGTGCGACAGCTCACGTGCAGGACCTCACTTAATGCCTGTAAACAACCCCCTTAACCAGGTATCTCCCCCATCACTGATTCTCAGAGGAAGAAACGGCCTGAGGGAATTTTCCAAACATACAGAGCCTAGACTTGAACTTGGCTGATTCCAGAGCCTGAGCTCATAACCTCTATTTTTGCCACGTTTTTTATTTCTGGCCCCTTTATAAGATGCCAGAGTTCCTGGCAAGAACTTCAGCCTGAGCATGCGTTCTTTGTCTGTACCCCTCGGCCTCTGTCTCTCTCTTGTTCTGTCTCTCTTCATCTTTCTCTATCTCCCCCTGGCTTTCTGTCTTTGCCTCTCTCCCTCTGGATGGAGATTTTGTGCTTCTCACCTGGGTCTTGGTGACTGAGAATGTTCAGCCCTGAATGACCAAGGCTGTCAGGAGGGACAGCTACACTGCAGAGCACAGAGAGGCCAGGCAATCAGCCCCATCCTTCTAGGCACAAAACCCAGAGGGCGTGGCCACTTTCCCAAGACTCCGCCCCTTTCAGAAGTAGGGCTGTCCCCGTTCTCCCACCACTAGCCACCACCAGTGCAGCCCATCTCCTGGGGGAGAGTTCCCACGGAGCCTCCACTCTGTTGCTGTTATTGTTATTCGTGGTGCCTTGTAATAACCGGGATGGATTTCCTAGGAAGCCCAATAATGGGATGCATTTCCACCCTGGCTTTATAATTAATGTTTGCATCATTTATCTTTCGTGGAAAGATTATTCTGACTAACGAGGTTCTGGGCCACTAATTCATTACACTGCCTTGTCACTTCCTGCTCCTTCTTATTACCCAGAAATAGACTCATTAGTCAGAGTTCAATGACAGGGAGAAATTGTGTTCGTTAATTTAATTCCCTCACTCACTTCTGGGCCCAATGTTTGTCCGAATTTGGGGGTTAGAAGGGGGGAAAAATTAGTTGTCTTAGGTTTTGGCTTCAGCCTCATTATACCTTCCACCCAACTCCCGTTTACCAAGGAGAGGCCAGGAGAGCTCACGGTGGTGGCCGCAGGGGCGCTGCCCTTTGTCAACTCAAAGCTATAGGTGGTAGACGAGGGGGCATAGCCCAGGCACTTACAGACTTGGGAATCAAGTTTTTTCTTTTCTCTTCTCTTCTTTTTTCTTTTCTTTCCCACCCTCTTCTTTTCTTTTAAACCTCAACTTTCAACTGATTGTACAACCTGGGACTGCTTCCTTAGGAATATCCAGGCATCGCCAGTAATAAACGCCGTATATGATAGACACAGAGAGAATAAGACAAGCATGTATGGTGATGGCGCAGCTAATAGACCAGGCTCTGGAGTGCCACTGGCTTGAGTTTGAATCCTACCTTCTCAAGTGTGAGTTGCATGGTCCTGCCTGGGACACTTGGCCTCCCTTAGCTGCTGTTTCTCAGCCACAGAATAAGAATGACAAAAATTGTCTGTTGTTATTATCAGGGTCAAGCTGCATGAGGCACCAGAACTGGACTGCAGAAGGGGTGGCCAGCACCACTGTCACATGTTTGGAAGCAGCTTGCCGCACCCTCGGGGTTCAGCCTATCAGGCCTTGGTGAGTGGGAGAGGGAGTATCTCCAGGCAAGGCCCCCTATTCTGGCCTAAGCAGACCCAGGCCCACCCGCACTGTTTGACTTGGACTCTCTGGACCTGGGTGGGGTTGGGGCTGGAGGGTATCCATGTGTTTAAAACCTCCCCCAGTGGTTCTAAGGTGAGGTCAGGGTTGGAAAGCCCTGCATGTCCCAAGGTTTGCTCCAAGACATTTCACTCCCGGGCTAGACAGGTTCAGGGAAGGGTGACACGGAGCACTGGCCCACTGCTTGGGGACAGGGAAATGTCTCTGGGTTCCTCCAGGACCAAGATCAGCAGGTGTGTGTTTCCAAGTTCGGGCCAGCGCGTGGGGAGCAACAGCAGATTCACTGCCCACTGTCACGTCTGTTGGGGAGCTGGCACCAGGTCACCAATGGAGAGAAAGGTTTGATGAGAGGTGCGGACCCAGCCCGGGGGAGGAAGGGTCTTGGGTTGCATTACAAGCAAACCTGAAGCCACCAGGTACAGTGGGGGCGGAAGTGATTTCTAGGCAGGGAGAGTAAAGGCCAGGGGGACGAGCTGGAGAGCCAGGCAAGGCGGGTCTAGAGGGCTTTGTAGACCCCCTCAGGGCCTCCTCCTTAAGGGAAAAGGAAGATTTTACATTGAGGAAGTTCCCACAGGATGGGATGGCAAAAGCCATAAAGCCATCCCCGACTCCCGCTCACTCCCCAGCACCCTGACAGCCACGGTCATATCATCTGATAAGGGGCTGGTCAATGCACTTGAACTCTGCTGAGTTCTTCTAAGGCCCAGGCAGCCTCTTATGGAAAACTTCACTGGGTGGGGCTGAATCTCTCCACTCTGGATCTTTACTCATCAGGAAACGGATCGATTACTCAGCTGCTAGGAATGTTGCTATCAGCAACCGCTGGAAAGGACAGTCCTCTTTCATTGGAAATTGTTTCACTGGAATCCTAGCACCAACCACCCTTTTGTGAGTGTAGCTTTGTGAGACTCCCGTGTGTGTGTGGGGGGGGGGGCCTGGCCATCTGCGCGGCACCAATCCCATCCATTTGTGCCCCAGAGAGGCCGAGAACCTGGTCAAATGTGACAGCACAACGAGGGTGTCCTCCAGCCAGCCTCTGATGGAAGGTCCTGGGCTCCTCAGTACAACTGAGCGTGTTTGCTGAGTATGTTTCCGCTGTTCTCAGGGCACATTGTGGGTAGGGCTCTGTGCCAGGCCCGGCTGTGGTCAGAGCAGCCGACCTCCCACCTCGCAACGTCTCGTGTGTTTGTGGTGTGTGATACATTCAAGGTCACTGATGTCATCCTCATTGAAGTTCAGCACTACGAGTGAGTCTTTAGATGGACTGTAGTTATTTGTAACTGTAATGGTCTTTGAAATAGATGAGCACTCTGGACACAGTAAGAGAGGAGGTGGGGCCAGGGAGGAGCTGAGCTGTGAGCCAAAAGCTAATATATAATGGGCTGGTGAGGAGGGGAGCGTTCACTCAGACACTGGACCCCAGTGGGTAGGGCTGAATCTCTCCACTCCGAGAAGAAGTCAACAGCTCTGCGTATGGAGTCCTGATAATATGTGTGTTGTCTTCAATTATCAGGTGGAAAAAAAGGACCTGATTAAATGATTAAAAAGACCTGATTAAATCTTAGTGAATACTTACAGGGGTCCTCAAACTTTTTAAACAGGGGGCCAGACCATTGGAAGGCCAAACTGTGGGCCCTGGGACAAGCTGGCCGCTAAGCAGGACAGGCAGTAGTGGCAAAAACACCTGGCGGGCCTGATAAATGTCCTAGGCCATAGTTTGAGGACACCTGATTAGCATAACACATGGCATAGCCTACCCATGACATCACATTTACTATTAATTTTTATTCATATAACTATTAAAGGAAATAGCGGGTGGTAGAAGAACGGGATATGGAAAACTCTGTGTCCTAAAATACTTATTCATTTCCAAAACAGCAGGAAAATGTGTATCATACCCATTGTACAGATTAGGAAACTGAGGGTCCAAATGGAACCTGGATGCGGTCCAGAAATAAATGGCAGAGCATGGATCTGACTCGTAAACTTGTCTTCTTTCCATGGTCTACAAGAGCTTCCCCTTGTTCCTGGACACTGGATCTGAGTCTAGATGTACTGTTTCTGTATTCGTTTGCTATAACAAACACCATAGTCTGGGGAGCTTAAATAATAGAAATATATTTCTTCACAATCTGGAGGTTGGAAGTTCAAGATCAAGGTGTTGACAGGGCTGTTATCCTCTGAGGCATCTCTCCCTGCCTTATAGACAGCCACCCACCTCTTCCCCCTGTCTTCACATGACCTCCCCTCCCTGAGTGTCTGTGTCCCAATCTCATTTTAATAAGGACCCTGGTCATGTTGGATTAGCACCCAGCCACATGACCTCCTGTTGCCCTAATCACCTCTTTGGAGCCTTGTCGCTAAATACAGCCACCTTACAAAGAACTGGAGGTTTTGAAAGGATGTGTTTCAGCCCAGAACAGTGACCAAGTAGTTTGGATAAAGCTCTTTATCCTTCATCTGCCGTGAGATCGCTGCCTGGCTTTCCACATCACTGCAACCACTGTGTACCCAAAATGTTTTCTCCCCTGCAGTACAGAAAGGTTTCTACTCTGAGTGGCTGGGCAGATGTCAGGATTAAGATAACTCACTTCAGGGATGAGTTATGGAAAGGACAGGTGAGGAGAAGCAGCTGTGTCCAGGTGGCAGCCTTCAGAGGAGATCCCCTCTAATTTCCCTGAGGGACAGGAGGGAGTGTGCGGATGCCGCTGGCAACACCACGGCATGGAGGGTGCGTTTCTCCTATTGCTTGTCCTGGGCCCATCTGTGGGTCTATGGGAAGCAGTTGTGCATGGGGCCCCTGGTGCCAAATAGATGCAGGAAGAGCACCAACTCCAGGAGTGCAGAGTCCCTTTGTCTGGCTTGTTTGAGCCATAACCTGCTCTTTTTTCTGCTTAAGGGCTACTGCTGTAAAAAAAAAAAAAAAGGGGGGGGCCTTCAAATGCTGCTGCAGAAAGGAAATGCTGAAATCCAAAAGGAGGACGGGAGGGAGTGGCAGCCCCCTGCTTGGTGCATCCGCAACCTTTCGACTTTGGAGATAATGGACTATGTCTCAAAGGCCCTTGATTTGTTTTATTGAAATTATCAAATTAACGTGTGGGAAGGAGAAGGGACACGGGGACGGAACGAGTGGCGTGCACATTCACTCGGTACCTGGCACTGGGGCTAGACAGCTGGAGAGAGGGGGAATTTAATTTCCTGGGGCCCACACGCGTCTGAGTGATTGGCAGGCTAATTTTGCTCTCCACTAGGCCTGGTATTGAAAGAAGTGAAGATTCGAAAAGCTGCCAAGAGCCGTTCCTCACTTTGGCAAAAATTCTAGACCTCATCAGAAAAATCGGGAACTAGACTCGGAGATTTGGAGGGCCTGGGTGAAAGGGGATTTTTCAGGTAAAGGTAATAACTCAGCACTTTTAGAACATCCTTAATGGGCATTTGGTCCCTTATTTGGGCTCTGATTAAGCTTTCACAGTATCATACTTAATAGGCCTTTGTCATCTAAGAGGCTCCCAGAATTAAATGAAAGGGCCTGAGGGCACAGAGAGAACTAATGGCAGGTGCTGGCCCCAAGCTGATTCTTCTAAACCTGGATTCAGGGCTTTCCCACCTAGCAGGGCTGGCCCCTCCGAGGCTTGTCCAGCACTCAAGAGTTTGGCTTATCTGCACAGCTAGCAAGGAGCAAGCCCAGAAGGCCCTGAAGTCTTCCCTCTCCCTCGGCCTCTGCTCTCTGGATGGTGTAGGCTAGGTAGTAAATAAGCAGCCAAGGGCACAAATAGTTTAGTCAGATAGACACAGGTTCAAACTCAAGCTTCAAGGTCAAGTGACCTTGAGCAGATTATTGCATAAAACCTCGATTTCCTTACTTATAAAAAAGATTACATGATAAAACTGACGTCACAGAATTGTTTTGAAAATAAGTATGTGTGTGTGAAACTCAGTGAGGGGTCTGACACCCAGGCAGGATTTAAAGAAATGTAACAGAATCATCCTGTCCAAATGGTAGAGATTCTAGCAGTTCCCCAAACAGGCCCTGCCAGCTCTGGCCAAAGGCTGGGTTTCTGTTGAAGACTTTAAATTCCTTTGCTTTAATCTGTGCTACAGGCCACTGCACACAGCCCGCCCCATCTTGCCACCTCTTCCTAAAAGCCAGAGCTCCAGAGTCCGAGCAGGGGACGTGCCCTCAGGCGGCCTGGCTCTCGTTCCAGAAGGGGGCTGCTGCAGACAGAGGGGACCAGGTAGGCCGTAAGACTCGAGGTGGAGAGAGAAGTAGAGGAGAAAGATCAATATTGGACCCAAAATGATTTACGGTGCCAACCTGGGGCCTGGAGCTGGGGAGGCAGCCGGATCAATGGATTCCCAGCAAACAAAGCTGGTGTGTGCGGCGGCCGAGCTGTGAAGCTAAAGATGGTGGCTGGGCTGTGCAGTGGGTGAGGGTGGGGGACATGGGACAGACAGGTGTATCTTGGGACACCAACACTGGGAGGGCAGGTCTGATTCTGAAGTACGCCTTTGTTCTTATCACCTTTCAAAGACAAAATCACAGCTCTGTGAGTATGCGTCTAAGAATATGCATGTGTGTGTGTCCTTGGGGGTGGGTGTGTATAGAAACACCGCCCTCTGTCCTCCTATCCCACCAGGGCTCTGCAGTGCTGAGGAATGTGTTGTTTATTAGGTAGGTGCAAATAGAATTTTATTCCCATGCTTCCGAGAATCATCCTGCATTAAAACTATTCAGACATATCCCATGTACTTATATGCTCTGTGGAAAAATTTCTTGTAAAATTAACATATACTCTATTACCTCCTTATTATTGGGAAATTCTGAGTTACAGACTTCATTCATCACAATAAGTCAGGCCTGGCCGTGTTCCCTGACTCTGAACTGACAAGGCAGTCATGGGAGAAGTGGCGGGGGCGGAGAGGGGAGGCTGGTCCCCCACGGAACAGGCAGCACCCCTCGACCAGAACAAAATTACGTTGCAGCCCTTATTCTGTGGATACATTTAAAAAAGACTTGAATGTTTCCAACTAAGTCAATGACTCGATCAAATTTGATTCATAGCCCTGGATTGCAAGAAAGCAATTGCAAGGAACCCCGTGGCTAGGGACCCCCCCTGCTTATTACCCCTCTGGGCTTCGTCCCATCTGGCATTGCTCCCTGGTTGCAAACCTCCTTCCTCTCCTGAGCAAGGTGGGGGGGGGGGTGCAGAGCCCCAATTTGGGCCAGAGTCCAGGTAGGTGGCAGCCTAATTTCCCCCATTATGCTGAGCGTGTGTCTATAGCTATGACAGGTAACACACAACCCAGGGCCTTCAGGGAAAACTAAAGACCCCAGGATTGGGAAAGGACATCGTGAAAAAGAATGTTTTGCGATTTTCTACGTAGAGTGACACCTTTCCTAAGGTCAAGGGCAAAGCTGGATTTGGGGTTTTCTTTCTGTTTTTTCCTTTGTTGAAAGTGAGGGAAAGAACAGTTAAAGAACATCTGTGTGTCCACATTCCAGAAATAGAATTCAATACTTTTTATGACAAATGCTAGTATTTTTGGCCCTGAGATTTTGGAGTCCACCAGGCCCATCTATTGCATGTGAAAGCGTTTGTTCCAGCTCCTGGACGAGTGTTGAAGCTGTTTCTAGCTTTGTCCCACTCGTGCCCCCTCTGTTCTGCTAATTTCCCTTAATTGGACGTGAGACAGAACTATGTATCTTCCATATTTTCATTGAATTGAGCTTTATGCTCCCAGCCTAGATTTATAGACTGTTAAAGCGAATGTTTCTCCTCCCTCTCTCTCTCTCTCTCACAGAAAATAACAAATACTTGTGGGACAGGGCCATCAGTCAATTATGTCAGTGGATCGTTGGTAACACAGGGGAAAAAAAAAAAAAAAAGAATACTTTCACTCTACTCCGAGGGGAACGCAATTGAATTTAAAAGCAGTAGAAAGCCCAAACTTGTCTGGAACTTCAAAATGCCTCCCTTGGCTGACCAAAACGAGGTACAGTGATCACAGTGACAGAGCGGCCTCCAGCTCTTGGAGAAAGGCACTGAGCCTCATGCTAAAGAGAGAAGAGATGGCGTCTCAGCCTCAGCAACCAGGCAGGGACGCGAAAAGACGCTGGCGATAACTATAGAGACCTCAAAATTAAGCTAAATATTCTTAATCTCGGTTTTCCCATTTTTGCTCACAAATATTCATGCCATTTGCTGCCCCCCCCCCCCCCGTGGCGGGAATGCCAGTCTGCCCTGTCCCTGTTTCTCCTCATTGGGACGGTTTAATTCTGCCTCTCCAGATGTAACAAATTTCCCCCGCTCCCTCGAGCACCTGCTCACAGCAGTGGAGCTGACCCACCACGTCAAGGCGCAGGACCCCGAACTGCCCCCGACTGAATCATCACCAGAGACAGACCTCCCAGTGACAGCACCGGACATCGTATCAGAGGACCGACCCCTTTCCAAGAGCAAAAGCCGCGCCACTGTCTCAACAGCCACAGTCACGACCTAGACCTCCAGTCCAGGGACAGGACTCGCCCCGAGCCTTGGGGGGAAGCCCCCGCCGGTCTGTGCAAAGGTAAAGAATGGAGAAGGCACCTACCTGTGCTGGCCCTCGCCTTCCACCTCTTCCCACCTTCCCCGTTTCTTTTTCCGCTCAATTTTTTTCCACTTTAAAAACATCCAACTTTGCCTTGGGGATGAGCAGAATGAAATGTCACTTACCTATAAAAAGAGAGACACAAGAGAAAGCCATGCATCACATTGCACACACGTTCTTTGAAATCAAGGCCAGCCTCTGACTTTGAAACCGCAACAATGAGGGAATATTATTTTTTCATCCTACCTTTCTATATTTAATGAAACTCAAGGCTGCGCAGGTAGCCCATCCCCTGGGCCCGGCTGCCCTTCATGGTTTCTCTTTTGTTTCTTTGCTGCCCCCACCCCCACCCCCGGCCCCAGCCCCGGCCCCGGCCCCCAGTGCCTGCCCTCTCCCTTGACACTCGGGAAGGGTGAGGGGAGATGCACAGACCGAGGTCAGGGTGGGACTTCACATGCTGGTAGCAAGGCTGGGACACAGGGGCCTCCCTCCTCCTGGATGAGAAGTTGTCGGCGGGCACCGGGGTCAGTGGTCCAGTGCTGCTGGGAACCTGGGTGGGCAGGGTAGCCCCCCCAGAGTGGCTCCCCCGGGTGGCTCTGGGACCCTTTCAAATGGCTCTGAGCCTCCCCCGCCTCTTGCTCTGCCTCAGCCCTCCTGCCCCTGTGACTGGCTTTAGGTGAACTCACCCACGTTTGCTATCTCACCCTTGTCTTAGGGCATCCGGCTTTCAGGCCTGCCTCTATAGAAGGGGCTCACTGTCATGGCCAGAGCAACAGTGGGGAGGCCAGCAATGACCTGCGTGGGCCACTATGGTCAGCCACCTGCCTCAAAGCAGGACCATCTGGGTCCCAGGGACCTCTTAGAAGCTGAGTCACATCTCGCCTGGCTGCTGGTTCCAAACTCTCCCTGACTTCAAGGAGCAAGTCCTCATAGACAAATGACTTCTGGTCCCTGTGTGCAGGGACGCTGAACTCTGAGCCTTCCGCCTTCTGGAACTGCCCCTTGCCATGCTGTGCCATGTACCAACTCCCTGACGTGCTTAAGTATTTGAAAACCGATTTCCATGATTTTCCCTTATCTTTTTCTTATTATGTCTAAATAATTCAGGGCCTCTTAGCCTCTCCTTACAGCCTTTAGTTTCTTTCCTTCTGCAAGCTCCTCCAAGACCCCCTGTGGAGGGCTGGTCAGAGAAGCAGCCTCATACCCCTCATGGGGCCAGTTCTGGGGCTTCATTCCCACAGGGTTCTCCAACCCAGATGCTCTGCCCCAAACAGAACCGTGGTCAGATATTGTTGGGAAACGCTGCTCCCTCCTTCCCCTCTCTGAAAACCCTGACCACATGAGTATGTTGAAAATATGAAGAGAGTTTGAGGAGTCTGATTGAGCTCTCCCTAAAATTATCTGACTCAGAAATGTTTCTTCCCACACACAAATTAAACCACTACTTGAGAAGGACGATTGTTTTTTTTTTAATTGTTCTCATTATGGAGGTTAAACTGAAATAACTGATCTGGTTTTGACCTTGCAATGAATGCCCCAGCTGGCTGTGCCCCGTAGGGATTGCAGGCTGAGGGTGCAGGGTACTTTCGGGGTTACAGCCTGACTCTGTCCCCCACCCAGTGTGGGAGACACCACCTTGTTACTCCCAACTCCCTCACCTGTGAGATGGGGGGGATTCTGCACACCTTATACACCATTAAGGTGTTGTGAGGCTGCAGTGACACTTCAAATGTGCTTTGTACTCTGTAGAGAGCAAAGTAAAAGTTGGGTTATGAGTACTGCCATCCTTGGGGCTGCACACATTCATGCAAAAAAAAAAAAGGACACTTGGCCTCAGCTGCCTGAGGAGCTGGTAAAGGATGTATGGTTTTTTATCTTTCCCAGCCAAGGAGAAATTGGGGGACCCCATGGAATGGATCCCACTGCTCTGTTTCCCTCTGTGCCTTCCAGGCTTCCACTGTCCCCCAGGGATGGTATCTCTGCTTTTTCTGTGTTTATACCTTTGAAAGCCTGTGATCCGACTTGATACCCTGCACCTCGGCAGGTGTCTCAGACTCGGAGCCTTGAGGGAGAGCTGCTTACCACAGTGGGGCATGAAGTACTGTCTGCTCCCCTTATCACTTTTTTTTTTTTGAGGCAGAGTCTCACTCTGTCACCCAGGTTAGAGTGTTGTGGTACCACAGCTCACAGCAACCTCAAACTCTTGGGCTCACACAATCCTCTTGCCTCAGCCTCCCAAGTAGCTGGGACTAAGGGAGCTGGTCACAATGCCAGGCTAATTTTTCTATTTTCAGTAGAGACAAGGTCTCAGTTTTGCTCAGGCTGGTCTTCAACTCCTGAACTCAAGCAATCCACCTGCCTCGGGCTCCCAGAGTGTTAGCATTACAGGTGTGAGCACCATGCCCAGCCCCTGTATCATTCTTAAAGAAGGGGGGACACCATGTCAAACAAGCATTGGCATGACAACACGTCCAATCCCCTGCAGGGTCATCACTGTACTAAACGAGATTGACAACAGGACAGGTTGGGTGTTCAGGGACGGGGTCCATGAAAACATTCCTATTTTCTACTTACTTTGCTGAAACCTAACACCTCTCTGAAAAACAGAGTTGACTACTTTAAAAAAAAAATCATCCCCCTTTTTTTGCTCATTGAAGAAAATATTCTCAATCACAATCTATAATTAAGCCCCAGAACTCTTTCTTTGAGACTAGGAGAATTCTGGGAGATGACTATTTCCTGTTTACAGCAGAAATAGGAACAAAATACCAGCCCAAAGAGAACTTGAAAACTTCATGGGGAAAGAATAGAATGTCTATAAAAAGCCAGAGAAATACTCAAAAAGTCATGAATGTTGTCCCAAGGTGGTCTCCCAGCCCAGCCCTTTGTCCCTGGGAATCTCATCTGTGACTTAAACCCAACCGCAGCTCCTCCTGGCCCCTGAGGGCTTCTCCAGCCTCATTTCCAAACACCTCTTCATGTTGGGCCTTCCTTCCACGCCCAACAGCCTGCTATACTCAGCCTCGGAGCCTCTGCCACTCAGCCGTCTACTCAAGTCTGCTGCGCCCTCTCTGCTCCTCTCATTTCCACCTCGCAGCCCTTGAAACACGGAGACCAGGGTTTGTTAAAGTTATAAGCTTGGGGTTTCCAGGCCTTTGTGGGTTGGGGGTGTGTAGATAAGGGACCGTGAATCTATACACGCTGTGAAGGGCTGTGATGGCACCAGGACTCCAGAGCTGAAAGATACCATCTCTGCCTTCTTATATTCCGGCAAAGAAAACAAAGGTAGAGATGCTGAGTTATAATACAGCATCGGACTGCAGAGATGGGAGAGCAGGGGAGGGGGGCTCTGAGGGGCAGAGAAAAGGCATGCTCTTTCGGGTGTTAATAAGAATATAGGCTCAATCGGCTAAGGCGCTAGCCACATACACCTAAGGTGGCGGGTTCGAATCCCCAGCCCAGGCCCACCAAACAACAATGATGGCTGCAACCAAAAAATGAACGGGCGTTGTGGCGGGCGCCTGTGGTCCCAGCTACTTGGGAGGCGGAGGCAGGAGACTCGCTTGAGCCCAGGAGTTGGAGGTTGCTATGAGCTGTGATGCCATGGCACTCTACCCAGGGGGATAGCTTGAGGCTCGGTCTCCAAAAAAAAAAAAAAAAAAAAGAATATAAAGGGACTGACCCCTGAGTTAGGAGGAGATCATCACGGGAAATTCTAGAGAACAGGCTGGCTCGCTGTGAGCTCCCCACTGAAACGCTATGTTGTCAAGTTTGGGTCCAGCCTCTGTCCACCTTCCCTCCACCACAAGGGGAAACTTGCCTTCTTTACCTCCTCTCCTGCACAGGAGACTTTCTCTGCTACGGAATTCCCTCACTGACCTGTCCCCAAATCTCTGAAGGGCTCAGAACCCCAGCTGGGAGCCCACCCTGCAGATGGTGACCGTGCCACCTTCACATTCCATCTCCACTCCAAGCTTCACAGGCCCCACCCGTCTCAACAATTTTTTTTTTTTTTGGCTGCTCTTTACAGGGCCATTGTAAAACCACAAGTGGCGACAGCCCGACTGTCCAAGACTGTTTTCATGTGACGAGCTTATCCTTCTGCAGACCTGCCCTGCTCACATTAACGGTGACTATGAGGACAGGCCTGTGAACCCCTCAGTTCCACAGTCAGGGACACTCCCCTCCCCAGCCTTGGGGAGTTCAGCTGTGATGCCCGACGGCTCACAGAGCACCAAGGACCTAGGTGCTCAGACTCCAGATGTTATTCCAGTGCTTTCTACACAAAAGGGTCTTCTTCCAGGGGGTCGTTTCTAGTGACGGCTACATATTTAGTCCAGACTGGGACCAAGACCAGCTCTTCTGGATAGTCTCCCTGAAGTCCTTTGGGAAGAGTCCCTTCCTGCTCTTCCCACACTCCTCTTATGTCCAAACTGAGAATTTAAAAACCTGTCAGCAGGGGCTGTAGATGCTATGACCTGCCAAAGTATCTCTGTAACACAGGCTGCAGGTGGCCAAGCCTCCAGCTGCTCCCTAGCGTGTGTTGTGGCCCTACAAACCCCAGGAATGGGCCCTGAACGCCTAACAGTCATGCACTGGGATGAGGACAGCATCGTGGCCCCTGCTGCAGCCCTGGGAAGAGCAGAGGAGAGGGCTTGCTCCTGAGTCCACTTGGATGGAGATATTGAAGAGGGGTCATGTAGAGGTGCAATATTTTTAGACAAGTGCTTGATCAAACAGTGGGGTGGATTTAAAATGTTTTCTCCAGCCAGCCCCCAAAGAGGCTGGGGGTGGTGTGGGGTGGAATCCCTCACACTCTTCCCTGTGATCCCTCCTCCCCTTGGGTAGGGTGCTGCCGGCAGCCAAAGCCTTCACCCTTCCTGCTCAAGTCACTTCCATGCTCTACAGAGGGGCCTGGCACTGACCCCCTGTTGGCGGGACACTGAGGCCCAGGGAAACAGTAGGCTGGGCTCTCAAGAGGCAAGAGAGACTTTACGTCCTTCATGTCCACATGGATGGAGCTGGAGAATGTTCTTCTGAGCAAAGTATTGCAAGAATGGAGGAAAAGTATCCAATGTACACACCTTTATTATGAAACTAATTTATACATTTTATATGAAAGCTATAACCAAATAGCCTAAGAGCTCCGGATTTTATTTGGCTTCTTTTGTGTTTTTCTTAATATTTCTTTCCATCTATCTATCTACCAATCTATAATATCTATGCACTATTTTATCTATATACATACATTATATACCTATAAACTCAGATTAGGAGAGAAAATAATATAATGGTTTATAGAAACTAATTATATACTTTTTTTTAAATTCTTAATCTCATATGTGTTACTGAATTTTCTCCCAGTCTGGTGCTTGGCTTTCAACTCTATGTTGGCTTTTGGTCCAAGGGTACAAAAGCAATTTCAATTCTAGGTTTTAATATAATTCTTCATTGTCTTCTAATAAATTTCTTAGTTTTGTTTTTCATATATAATCCTTAATTTGTCTGGTCTTTTTCTGAATGGTTTGAAGAAGGGAATTATTTATTTTTCATATGATTTGAAATATGGCCATTTATTGAATGCCCTGTTGACTAACTATTGAGGCTTAGTAATTTGGCTGAATATGATAATTAACTAATCGAGATTTGCCTCATGTAGGTAACATTAATAGTCCACAGGTTGCTCATGTTGGTTCAATGGCTTCATAGTGTCAGAACATGCAGACCTAAAATGTAGAATCTCATCCTTTTGCTCAGTCTTGCTGCCTTATTGTCACAAGGATGTTGCTGTCTTTCCAGCTACCATTTTTTTCATTATAGCCAAAAAGTGGAGGGAGAGGTGGGAGCAATGGTAAATTCTCCCTGAATTGTCCTTTATTTTAAAATTAGTACAGTAAAAGTTTTTTTTTTTTGCAGTTTTTGCCAGGGTTGGGTTTGGACCCACCATCTCTGGTATATGGGTCCAGCGCCCACTCCTTTGAGCCACAGGTGACACCTAGTGCAGTAAAAGTTTTCCTGGAAGCTCCACCAAACTGATTTCTGTCTACATTCTAGAACATGGTTCTTCTAGACAATCAAAGGCCAAGTGGAAGAAGTGTGTCATAACAGTTTCAGACCAAGCTCAGCTTATGTTCTGTGGCTAGGTTAGCCCCAGAGCCTGACACTCCTTAAGATATATGGATTTTGAATTATGCCTGAACGAATTTGGATTCTGTTAACATAGAAGAATGAGGTTGTGTTTTAAAGGAAAAAAATGATATTTCCCATACAATTCATGTTTAGGTTTTTATTATTTGATCTATCATTTAAAAAATGATCTCATTTGGCCAATAGCTTTTAAAAATGAAGAGATTGATATTCTTCTCTGACCTTTACATACTCTCCCTCCAGTGATATTATTTTATATTTTCCAGATAGTTCTGAAGCTATACACTCTTTGTAAAAATCTTAATCCTACGATTAAGTGTATTTGATGCTTTTCCTAACTACTTTTTACTATAATTGCATTGACTTAAGAGAAATTTATAGTCATTTATGAAAGGCTCATGAAAACTATACTCTCAGAATTCTTGCACATTCAAAACTTACCATCTTTTTGTCATTATTCCTGTGCAACATCTCAGCTGGATGAAGCATTATTTGATTCCTGAGGCCTTTGTACATGTTCACTGATTTCCATTACAGACTGTGGAAACATCTGAGAGATCAGTTTATTTTTCCTTCTAATGTCTCTCACTGTATTTACTTTGGTTTCTAAATGATTTTCTACTTTTATATCAAACATCCAATATCTTTGACAACATATATCTTGGTATTGATTTCCTTCTACATTTGTCTTAAAATAACAATGAGTGATTTCAGTATGTAGGTTCATTCTTTTTCTG
>CAUYQV010103264.1:0-15330 GCA_963574575.1 Galagoides demidoff
ATTGGAACATACAAGTGACTGAGACCCAGAGAGAGTCCTAGTTTTGCCAAAGGGTAAACAGGCCAGTAGATCATAGTTGAAGGAGGTACTGTGAGATGATGTTGGGGTGGTATACAGTATCCCAATTATGCAGATAAAACCATGTACCTAGAAAGCAGCAAGATCAAAATTCAAACTGTTCAGGCTCACTTAGAACTTAGCCCAGGCTCTTTTTTTTTTTTTTTTTTTTTTTTTTTTGAGATGGAGCCTCAGGCTATCCCTCTGGGTAGAGTGCCATGCATCACAGCTCATAGCAACCTCCAACTCCTGGGCTCAAGCGAGTCTCCTGCCTCAGCCTCCCAGGTAGCTGGGACCACAGGCGCCCGCCACAACGCCTGGCTATTTTTTGGCTGCAGCCATCATTGTTGTTTGGCGGGCCCGGGCTGGGGATGCGAACCCACCACCTTAGGTGTACATGGCTGGCGCCTTAGCTGATTGAGCCACAGGTGCCGAGCCTTACCCTAGGCTCTTAACCAAGACCCCAAACTGAATGCCTAAGGTGCATGGAGAAAAGGCACTGGAATTAGTTTGACCAAGCCCAAGGTGTCTTGTCCTTCAGACCCACCCCAGGCTTTCCTTTAGGGCCTCTCACTCACAAGCATACCCCTGGGTGGAGTAACAGTGGGGTCGCAGTCCAGTAGGTGAGGACAGAGGCTGAATATGAGCGGAGGACAGGTTTGTACAGGCCCTAAGGCACATCCCCCCTTTGGTTGCTGGTTGGGACCTTCTAGTCGAAGACTGGGTTGCTCACTTTTAATGTTCCACTGCTAGTAAACCTCTGGGTCTTCAGGCCTTCATATCCATTTATCCAGTGTGCCTGCTGAGAGCTACACCTGGTCCTAGGTGCTGGGGATCCAGTGACAAACAAGATATCTTCCCAGAGGTCTAGGAGGATAGGGGAACACTACACACCTTAAAGGAGTATCACTTTTTAAAATAATTTAGAGCAAACATCAAAGAAGGCCACTCAAGGTTGCACTCTACCTTTGTAGGCTCCTTTTCCCAGGATTTTTTATTCAAGACTGTTTCTAAACATGGCTCAGACCCATCTAGTTCATAGTTTTTGCTTTCTCTGTCCCTCTACAGGGAGTGCTCACCTCCCTCGCATCATTGTCCACTTGCAATGCAGCTGTCCTAGGGACCTCCTCTAGATAGAGGCAGGCTTCTTCCACTTGGAACTACTACAGCTCTTTGATACTGTGCTTTGGAATTTCTTGCTTAGACTCAAACAATAGTAAGGGAATTCTAGATCTTGTCTCTTCATCTGTGTTGGGAGATCTGGGCGAGTCTAGCCATTATGATGTGGGCTTAACCTCTGGACACTGGAGCAGGACCATCTGGGTTCAAATACTACTTCTTATTAATTGTGTGATTTCAGGCAAGTACTTAATTCTAATCCTTAAAATCAGAATAATTGAATGTTGTGAGAATTAATGGGTTAACTCAAAGCCCTCATAGCTGTATCTGGTACCCTAAACATTCAAGAAATGTTAGCTATTATTAGGAGCCAGTCGGGTATGCTTATAAACAACTCTCCACCCCCAAGCAAAGCTGGTTCAACACACAGCCATGCTTACAAATAGGGGAGGGGAGGGAACTATAAGCCCATTTTAGAGATGAGTGGAGGCTCAGAGCAGTCTAGGGCATTTATTTAACAAATATTTACTAGGCAATTTCCATGTGTCATTCACTGCACTTCTTCCCATATCAAATTTGAATCTTCAGAGCAGGGGCTAGGGACCATGTAAACAAGTATCCTCAAGTGATTGTCAGCTTAGGCAAGTTGGGTAAAATGCTTGAATTGTAAGACACTAAAGCAAGCATCTTAGGCAATGCACATTAGGCATTCAGTTTGGGGTCTATACTTCAAATTTGGATCTGGATTTTATGAGGGACACTATCTTTTGGTGACAGATTAGTTTAGCAGTTGATAGCACAGACCCTTTGTGTAGCCAGACTATTGGGTATAAATCTTAGTTTGCCACTTACTGGCTGCATGACCTTAGGCAAGTACTTAACTATCAATGTGTCATCTGTAAAATGGGGCTAGTAGTAGTACCTACCCTAAAACTGTTGTGAAAATTAAATTAGTTTTTTATGTGAAGTGCTTGGAACGGTGTCAGCCACACAGTACTATTATAAAGCATGAGCTATTATCATTAATGAGCCTAATGTAGATAAGCATCAGACAGAAGGCCAGGGCTGGTGGATATGATGCTCCTTACCCCACAGTTGGCTCTGCCTGCAGTGTTGGCAGCATCTGTCTCTCTGGGGAGACTCAACACCTGCTCCCTTCTGCTGGAAGAGCTTTCCTGAGCTGGGGAATTCCCTCCCATAGTGACAGACAGCAGCTCCCAGCATTCTGATGCCACATACTCTGCCCACAAGAGCATCGTGAGAATTAGATCACCACATCTTGGGGACAAGGCTGGACAAGGAACACAGGCATGTGTAGGAGTTGGAAGAGTCCACTTAGGAAAGCTGAAAACAGAAGGGGGAGTGCAGACCCTGGGGTGGCTCCTTTTCACAAACTGAGCCAACTTTGGCTGAGGGTGGTACCACAGACAGGGGAAGGGCGGATGCCCATGGAGGAGAGGCAGGATGCCAGGATGTCTGCCAGCCCTCCAGCAGGGAGCAGGCAAGCATGTTTTGTTTTGGCATTAACTGGGTAGGCTGCAGGGAAACAGGCAGCCTTCCTGAGCAGGGCCAGCTCCCTTCACAGGCCAGCCCATGGTGATGACAGAGCTGCTACCTCTCTATCTTGCTGGCCCACTGCCACAAGTCCAATCTCTGTCCCTTGGTCCCTGCCTGACCTTGATTCCCCACCTCAGCCTGCAGTTTCCTCTCCATGCAACAGGCTCAAAGACAAGTATCCTTCACTTCTCAGGCCAACCCTCGAAGAAACTCCCTGGTGTTACAGATGTGAAAACTAAGGCTGAAGGAGAGGCAGGGACTTCCCAGGTCCTCACAATGAGTAAGGAGCAGAACTGGGACTCTACTTGGCCTCAATTTCCCCCACGCAAATTCCTCTTTTTATCTTATTTTTCTTGCTTCCCCCCTTGGTCTTTGTTTTATTTTTTTGAGGCAGGGTCTGACACCCAGGCTAAAGTACAACGACATCATCATAGTTCACTGCAACCTCAGACTCCTGGGCTCAAGCAATCCACCTGCTTAACTCTCCTGAGTAGCTGTGGCTAATTTGAAAAAAAAAGAAAATGTAGAGATGAGGTCTCATTATGTTACCCAGGCTGGTCTCAAACTCCTGGCCTCAAGTGATCCTCTTGCCTTAGCTTCCCAAAGTGCTAGGATTATAGGTGCGAGCACCTGAAACTGTCCTCTGTTTTATTTTTTAATTTACAAATAAAACCAGAACAAAATGAAGTGAAGTAAAACTGAATGAAGGAAACTCACATTTGTGGGCTAGCACAGTTGCAGGCACTTTACATAAATATTCTCATTTAATTCCCACAACAACCCCGCAAAAAACCTGTTATCCTCCTTTCATAGACGAGGGAACATAGACCAAATGAGGTTTCAAGATGTGATTAAGAATTCAAAGCTAGGCAGAGGAGGAACCAGACCTCTAACCCATTATTTAACCTCCCTATAACCTCATCCCTCCACCTAAACTTGTCTGTTTTACTCATTGGTGCCTCATTTGCAGAGGTGTAATCACAGCGCAGCTCCTGGTGGGAGGCTCTCATCAGCATCCAATATAAGCAGTCACTCAGCCTTCTCTGATGCTCCCCAAAATGAGCAGTCACTTGCTGATTGGGCTCCTCAGGCCTTTATAGACCGTATCTGTTATTTCATTTAACCTACGCAGCCTCTCTAGGAGGAAGACAGAATTTGTTATTCCCATTTATAGATGTAGAAATCAAGGCTGAGAGGACAGCAATGTGCCTGAGGTCATACTCAGCGAGTTCCTGGGAAAGATGGTATTAGAACTGTGGCTTCCTACCTCCTGATGTCAAAATCATGTGCCTGTCAGCAACTTCCATAACCCTGGGACTGACTTCTCATTCTCCCTGCTCCCAAGTTGTAATATTTTCTGGCAGGGGTATCACTTGGCTGGATAATTCTCTGCCCTAAAGCCTGCCTCTTAGAGCAGTGGTTCTCAACCTTCCGAATGCTGCGGCCCTTTAATACAGTTCCAGTGGGTTGTGCTGTCTTAGAGTTTGCCTCTAGCCTTTGTTCCCTGCTACCACCTGGTAGGATCTGGGTCCCTGTGGCCCCCCCGGCTGTGCATGTCCCAACTCACTGCTGTGTCCTTTGGTCCATGTATTGAGATTAAGAACTCCGGGAGGGCGAGGCTTGGGTTTCCCCTAGATATCTGTTCATGACTAAGCACAGAATAAGGGGCTTGCTGAGTGGCACTCGATGGAATTAAAAAGTTAGTTTTACCAAAAACTTTCAGTTTATCCTAGAGCAAGCCCCTGTCTTCCTCGGGTGGTCACCCATCTTGAAGTTTCATTGCACTGTGCTGTGCTTCTGTCTTGAGAACTGACAGGTGAGGAGACAGGCACACTACCACACCAGGCTGCCAGATGGAATAAGCTCAGGGAGGGGAAAAGGTGGGCAGTGGGGGTGGGGAAAGGTGAATGGGGATTTGAAGGAGATGAATGGGGAGGAGGTCCACAGATTGCATTGTCTGCAGCAGCATCCCTAGCTGGGCTTGGTGGGGCTGAGGGAGGAAACAGCAGGCATCCAGACCTGCTAACAAGCATTCCTGAGCAGCCTGTGCCAATGTGGGTGGGAGATAAAGAAACACAGAAGAAGAGGGAGTAGAGAGGGCTATGGACCCCAGCTGTAGGCAGGGTGGGCAGTTTCTTAGTACAGTATGGGTGAGTGGACTGGTGGCCACTTTCTCTGGAGAGCCTTGAATGGAGTGTTTATCTGTCCTGGATGCCTGCTGTGGACTGGGAATGGGGTGCTGCTCATATATTAGCTGTTCTAAAGAGCTGCTGCACAATTTGCTTTCCTGTAGTTTCTCCCAGGAGCCCTGTGGAATATCAGAATAGCTGGTCTTCCAGTGCCCACTCATATGCTTGCTCCAGGCCAGCTTTTGATCTTGGCTCTGACAACCTTAGAATCATACTGTTTCTAGGTCACTAGACTGTAGCACACTGGTGGGAGAGAGCACAGCTTCAGAGCCAAGAACCAGGCATTTCTCTCTTTCATTAGTTATGTGACCTTGGTAGGTTATTTCACTTCCTGAGCCTCAGTCTGTGAAATCTGTGAAATGGGGTCATATGTATCACAACAGGTTGTTGTGAGGGTTGGAAACAATGTAAATAACACACCTACTTCAGCGCTTGAAACATGAAGAGACAAAATAAATGGGAGTGTTATTAATTTCTTTCCAGGGTGAGAATCCTATCTGTGGCTTTGGTGGAAGGAAGTCAGCATCTGCTTGCCCAGCCCCAGGGATGGGAAGCTCACCCCTCCAGGGGCAGATCTGCCTGGAAAACCTTCCTGAGATATAGTTAGGACCTATCCCAATTCTGTCTCTGGGGCCACAGTGTATGCTGCTCTGCGGCATTTCCCTCAAAGAGTCTCAAGAGATCTTACTGTGCTTGCCTGCATTGCAGGAGCAAGGCTCAGAAAGTCCCCAGCCTTGTTCAAAATGGTACATTTTAAGTCAGGCTTAATAAGTCACAGAAATCCCTTGCCTTGTCTGGTGGAGTTTGGACAGTAATAGATTATATCTTCCTGAGTCCTGAGTCTGCTTTTTTCCTGAGTGAACTCTCCCAGTGCCTTTGAAAATTCCTCATAGAAGAACATTCTTTATGGGAGAACTGGGTTCTGGTCTGAAGTCTATCACTTCAGGGCAAGTTACTTATCTTCACTGAGCTTCCAGTTCTTCACTGTAAAAAGGAAGAAAATAATAATATCTTATAGGGCTATAGTGAGGATTAGCTCATAAAAATAATATGCAAGGTTAGGGTTTAGAAAGCCACTTGGTAAATATTAAAATATATTTCTTAAATATCACATTTTTGAAAAAGGAGCTAGCAGGTAAGCCCATCTGTTATTGCTCTTAGCTCTTTGTAAAACCTCCAAAGGAAACCATTCCACAAAGTCACTGGCACTCCTGAATGAAGGCGAATCAGGTAGGGATGCCCTTCTAAATCCGTAAAATAAAGTCCCAAGGTCTGGCTTCATCTGTGAAAAGCCTACTAAGTTCTAGGCTCACTCATCTACCTTACTCTGTTCACCAAAGCTCAGAGAAAGCCCAGCAGATCAGTGAAAGAGGAAGGATCCCAAGTCTTCTAACACCCAGCACCTTTATGCCCCAGAACTTATTTCCTGAGAGAAGTGGAGGGAGGTTAATCCCTCCCCTAGGGCCTGTTGCACTCAGGACTAGGATTCAGCAAATCTTTGTTAAGCAACTATGTGTAGGATATTGCAGCTGAGCAAGTACTGTGTTACCCCTATTTCACTAGCCTAGTGACATCCATGGAACTGTTGTTTGGAATTCAGTCTTGATGAAGGCCTAGGCTGATTTTATCTTGCTCACCCCGACATACTCAGTGCCTGCCACAGGTTTGGCAAAAGCAGGACCCTAGCAAATATTTTTTAAATGATGAATCAATGAGCATTTATTGAGCATTGACTATGTGCCAGGTCCTGGACTAGGAGAAATACTATTTAATACAAGCCTATGAGCCTTCTATTATACCTCCATTATATGAGTTTGGAAACAAAGGCTGAAAGAGGTAAACTGACTAGTCCAAGCCTTCCCAGTGAATTGATGGTGGAGCTGAGACTGGAGCCTAGCCTAGCTACCTTTGGCCTGGGCTGTAGCTGCTGCTCCACAGCTGTCAGGGCCCTGGGCCTCCTCCCACCTGTTCCTTTCACCCAGGCCTTCCCTAATCTAATTAAAGATTCTGCTGAAGAGCTGACTTTAGAAACTAGCAAAGGAAGACTGGTCTCTTTTTTTTTTTTTTCTTTTTGAGACAGAGTCACATTATGTCACTCTCAGTAGAGTGCTATGGCGTCACAGCTCACAGTAACCTCAAATTCTTGGGCTTAAGCAACTCCCTTACCTCAGCCTCCCAAGTAGCTGGGACTACAGGCGCCCACCACATTGCCCAACTATTTTGTTGCTGTTGTTTAGCAGCCCTTAGCTGAGTTCAAACCCACCAGCCCCGAAGCATGTGGCCCACATACTAACCACTGAGCTATGGACGCCCCAAGGAAGACTGGTCTCTTAGTTCATATACAGCTCTAGATTACTTTGACTGAAGCATATTTCTGATTCTATCACTTTCCTTTATAAGAATCGAGACTGACTCAATGTAAACAATCTGGATTCAGGTTTTCTACCTTTCCAATTTCTGGCTATGTAGTCACTTGGCAAGCCACTGGGTCTTTCCAGGCCTCATTTACCTTCTAATCTTTTGCCTGATTGCATTTCTGAGAATAGGTGTCTGGGGCCCCCAACTTCGGAAAAAACTATGGAGCAATCAGCTCAACCACCACACACCCATGTGGCTCAGAACAACTCTCTGGCCACGGGGAAAAGGTATTTCTACTCTTTTAAGGACCCCAAGGGAAGAGCTATTACCCCTCCCTATAGATGGTCTGGACAGAGCAAGAAGTTGGCAGATGAAGCTCACTCAGTCAAGGTCGGGCAGAGTGGACTGGCACCCAGAAGTCCTGTCTCCCACACAAGGCCTTCCTCTACGTCCCCTCCTGCCTCCTATTCCTTTCCCTCACAGTTATCATCCTGCACCAGTTTTTCTTTTCTTTTTTTTTTTTTAAAATAACCCATAGAACCCTCCCCTTACACAGAGATTCCAGTGCGGCTGTGTGCCCTTCGTTAAGTCTTCTCTATATGGCACTAGTTTCCTCATCTGGGAAATAGGGGGCCTGGCCTTAATGACCTCTCAGCTCCCTTACAGCACAGAATCCGTGATCTTTGGCTTGAATGCCCTGTAGTAGAGAGCTGTTTTCTCTTTCGCCCAGCAACTGCCTTTCCGCTCCACAATTACAATGGCCAGGCACCTGTGGCCCACCGCTAAAGGACTTGCCATTGCTCGCCCCCTTTGTGAACGTCTACCTTTTAAGGACAATGGGGGTACAGAAGGGAAGCAAAACATGGAATTCCCCTACTTCCACAGGAATGTTGCCCCATCCCTACCACAAAAATTTCACTGCGAGGGTCGTCCCGCCTCACGACCCTGGCCATATACATATACTCGGTCGCCTCTTAGGCAGGCAAGAGGCGGGGGCGGCCTGTGCGCGTGCGTCGGCGCTGAGCCCTCTCCAGCCCACGTGCGCGTCCCCGATTGGAGGCGCGCGCCCCGGAGGGCCGGCGGGAAAGCGCGCGGGAAGCCCCCGGCAGGCTCCTAGTGTGGGGGAGGGGGTCAGGAGGCGTTTGGAATGTGCCACTCTCGGAGAGAAAGGGGGGATTTTTGCTTCCCGCTAGCTTTTATATCCCGCCCTTCACTGAGCAATCCGTTAGTTCCCCCCGTCCCCAGTCGTGATACGAAGCTTCAGGCTGCGGCCCCGTTTCCCTCCCTGCTGCCTGGCCCGGCTCCTCGAATCCAGCTCTGGACTGAGCGGTTCCCTCCGCCGCCGGAGCGGGGCGCCGCGCTTCGCAGTGGGGCCGGAAATTCCCGCGGCCTGAGTGGTGGAGCCCTAGCCAGGAGCGCGGCGCCGCCTTCCTCCTCCCCGGGCCGGGCGGGGGTGTTGGGCCCAGCTAGGGCTGGACTGCCTAAGTGGGTGGGGTGAGGGGGGCCGTCGCGTCCGCCCGGAGCTGCAGAGCCGGCAGCGGACACTGACTGCGGACAACGCGGCTGCTTCTTACCCGCCGCACTGCGAGCAGGGAGACCCTCGCGCCCCCGCTCCTGGGCCCCCGCCCCTTCTCGGTCTCCGCCTCCTTCCTCACACACCCCCCAGGCGGCCCGGGCCCCAGGCCTTCTTGCTGCTCCTCCCCTTTCTCTTCACACTAGCTCTCCTACCCGGGTCCTCCAGTCGCCCGCTGGCCTTGCTCCCTCCCGGGCCAGTCCTTACTAGGAGCTCCTTTTACACACATACACACACGCGCGCGCTTGTTAGTTCCCTGGGCTGTCCCTTCCTCTCCGGCTCTTCTCCTGGCCCTTGCTAACGCTGCCGTCGGGAGAGGATTGATGTCCCTTCAGCATCATGCAGCCGCCGCCGAGGAAGGTAAAGACGCAGCTGGGGGGCTTTGAGGTTTTCGGGGGATGCGTACAAGGAACGCAGCGGGCTCGACTGCTGCGCCCCCTCCCTCTTTCCGCAAGGGGCCGTGATCGCCCTCGTCTTGGGCTTGTCACAGAGTTGCCGCCGGCTCCTGGCGGGCAGCGTGTGTGTGAGGTGCCTTTCTGACCGAGGGGCGGCTAGGGCTTGTCCTCTGCGCTGGAGACCCCCAGACATTTCACAAGAGTTTCAGGTGTGCATTTGTGTGTGTGTGTGTTTTCTGTGCGCGCGCGCGCATGGCAGTGTTACCCGCTGCAAAGTGCATTCTCGGGGCTGCACTGAGGGGAGGCGGGGAAGCCCCTGCAGCTTTGCAGAACCTTGTGCGTGTGTGATTGTTTAGTCTGCACCAGGTTTGAGTTCTCCATCCGCTTGTCGCCACCACCGTGCGTTTGCAAATTTGCGGGGGATTTGTTTAAAGCCTAGCCTTAAGATTTGGCCTGCTTTCCCACGAGGAGACCAAAAAGAAGTTGGAATAGTCAATGCCTCCCCACCCCAGGGGAAAACAAATGGTGGTGACGAGTCCTGCCTTCCCCCCGCCCCGCCCCCTGGCTGGAGGGCGAGGAGGCTGTGGTCTGTTCCCAGGAAAGCGAGAACAGGGCCGCGCGTGGCGTGTGCACCGCGATCTGGGCTTGGATGGTGAGGGTGGGAGTGACGGGTGCTCCGGGCATGTCAGCAGCTTCCCCACTGCGCCTTTCCGCAGCTCTCCCAGGAGGCGAGGCTGTGTCCTTGTATTTTTAGTCCTGCAGTTGGATACTGAGTGTCTACTCTGGGTACTAGGTGGAGGAGGCCGTTTTGTCCTCCCCTCCTTCCTTTTCTTTCTCAATCCGGGTTTCTCCAGTTAAGTGAGTCTTTTTCTTTCTAACACGCACCCCCACCCCTCCCGGTAGTCCCTCTCTGGCGGCCAAGATTCCAGACGGACCGTAACCTCGAACCCTGGAGTCCCAGCCTTGGCGGGTGAGGCTCTAGCCAGCTGGCATTTGCTTTTCTGTTTGAAGTGGAGCCGCCACAGGATCGACTTGCTGGGGTAGTTTAAAAGCCCTGCATATGCTGGAAGGTCACTTTTGCTTTCTCCTTTGTGAGAAAGACTGTGATTTTATGCACTATCAGTGTGTGGAGTAGAGGGCATCATCTTGAGTCTGTGCTTTCTTGCAGCCATTATGGAATAATTTATGTAGTCAATTCATGCATATTATTTTATGATTGTGTACATTTCAGTCATTAGATGTTAGGTATTCTTAGGCTCCAATTTCCCACCTATGCTGTTCACTTCCTGGTGGTTAATGACTTTGAATCCTTTTAAGAGAAATAGACTCTTAAAACTCTGTGGACACCTACATGTGTATTGATCTTGTGCATAAAATGGAATGACTGGCAGTTCATTTTGCACCTCTTTAATCCGTGATTTTTATATCTGTGTATTTTCATTTAGCCTCTGTTTCAGATTATTAGGCTAGATTTTTCATTAAGTATCCACATTAAATAAAACTAGATGGCTCATCATGAATTTATGGTCTTGAGGGGAGAGGTGAATAAGAGATACATATTTTGACAGATGTGAAGTATTTTCCTTAAGCAGTTTTCTTTTTTTGTAAAAGTTGTGGTAAAGCGTTCATAAATGTGTGGTGTATTTTAGGTGAAAGTTACACAAGAACTGAAAAACATTCAAGTTGAGCAGATGACAAAACTTCAAGCCAAACATCAAGCAGAATGTGATTTGCTTGAAGATATGAGGTAAGGTTATAGTAAATATTGTAGTTTAAGAACTTTTATATTTCTGTTTCAAAGAATCTTTGTGTTATCAACCCCAGGAACTGATGATGGAATTTCCTTTTGGATTTCCTGCTTTAAGGCTGTTAGAACTTGGCTCAGCTGGAAATTATAACTGTACCTAACACAATGCAAACTTTTTCCTTCAGTGGGAGATCCTATAATATAATTGTTATGAAACAACAAGGGCCTTAAGAGATTTATCAGTCAAATTAGATAATTGAAGTAACAGTTTTTATTTAAATAATCTTTCCACTGAATTGTAAAATTATTTATTGATCTTAGCAATTTTGCATGTTAGTTTTTTAAACCTGTGGTTAATGGTTAACGTTTGGGGGTGAGCTACTCAATCCCAGATGATTGTATGCTAGCACTGTTTGTTAGAACATGACAAATAGTACTTTGTCTTTGAGTTTTAAATTCAGTGAGAAGAGCATATCATATTTTATTTTATTATTAAAGTTACCGACATTCATAATCAAAATACCTTTGAATTTAATAGATAAAACATCTTGCTGACATTGTAAAAATGTGTATCTTTATAGAAGGAGGCATGGCTTGCTTTATTGAAAGAAACACTACTTATTTTATTTAACAATCTTATAATACAAACTGACAGTTTAACAAAGATATTTTTGTAAAGGATGGAAGATGATTTGCATGTTGAAACAGAGTGGCTATAATTGTTACTTCTCTTTAGTAATACATTTATTAGATTGGAATTGAGCCTGTAAGCCTCATCAGTTGTCTATTTTTCCTGTAGTACACTAACTTTGTGTTGGTTTCATGGAAAATACTAACTATATGTTGTTATAAAATTATATATGTTTGGATAGCTGAATTGTTTATAGCCCAAAGATCCTTATAATGAGGTATCTGTGTGAGGAATTATGCTAGTCAATGGCAATAACATGGGTGCTTGCTCTCAAGGAGATCATAATCCAGTGGGGGAAACAAATATTTAGCTATACAATTATATAAATTGGTTGGACTAGCAAGGGTGTCCAACTTATTTTTTTTGCTGCTGCACATTGGAGAAATAAGACTTGTCTTGGGCCACACATTAAATACACAAACACTGATGATGAGCAAATAAAAGGTCTGTGCTTACTTTTTCTGATATCAGACACCACAGATAAGCAAAAGAAGTCCTCACAAAATCAGCATGTGGCCAGCAAGCAAGCCATAGGTTGGACACCCATGCTTTAAGGATTTCCTTTTTCCTTTCTCCATATTTAACTTAGGTACTATTTTTAAGCATCTCTGTTGTATTTATCTTTTCAGGGTTTCTGACTGAGGCATATGAATCTATTTACGTTCAACTTGCATAGATCAAGATATATCTAGTTGTTTTCTGACTGAAAAGTACTACATTTTAGTTTTGTATTTGTCTGTTGTTTACTTTTTGTGGCCACAAGGAAATTTTTAGACTTAAAAGTTCCTGTTCAGGATATCTGAAACTTTACACATGATTAAAAATTCAAGATTTTTAACCTTAGTTCAGTGAACTTGAACTAAGGTATTTAGTAAAATCTGTAGATGAAGGAAGTAATAAATATTCAGAAGTAGTTCAGGATCACAAAATTAGTGTGTAAGTAAAAATCCCATGTGGGATGTGGATGGTCACTGGTCATCAAAGTGTTGTTGATTGTTTCTTAATTATAATCTTTTCTCTTTTCCTCCTATTGCTTATACCTTGGTGCTGAGCTGATGGTCTGGAATGTAGATATTGGCGTCAGACAGTCCTGAGTTTGTGTCCAGGGCCTGTCACCTGCTATCTGTGCTGACTTCTGGAAATGACTTGATCTTTCTAAACTTCAGTTTTCTCTTTTGTAAAATGGGACAGTAATGTCCTCTATCCATGCAGATCAAATGACCATGCATGTAAGATGTGGCACACATTTAAGATAAGTTGATGTAGGCTGTTGTTCCTGCTGTTGTTGTTTAGTTTGTATTATTGCTGATCCATCACATTTCACTTGCATTTTTACAGTTAATACCCCAATTACTGCAATAATGTCTTTGTATCTTCCATTTCCCATCTCTCCTTTTAAATATGTCATATATATTGCTACCAGTTAAGCTTTCTAAAAACATCGTTTATTATATATCACTTCTCTATGGCCTTTTGGATAAAGGCCAAACACCTTGTCATGGTACATAGGGTTCTCTGAGCCTAGCTGCAAGCTTACTTGATAACTACTTGGCTTAATTACTACCATTTCATGCCCATGCATCTTTCCTCTTTACCTTTGCTCTCGCCACTCAGGACATCTGGATATATAATTGTGCATTCTAGAATCATGCCTTTTGTGCTGTTCTCTTTGCCTGTTGTTTTTTATCCTTCCTCTCACTTTTTTACCTAGTAAATTTGGGTTACCACTAACTGCAATTTTTTTGTTCTCTGTAGCTCAAAGGATTTTAATTTTGCATATGCTTCTAGTTTCTCCTCTTAGAATTTCTTGAGATTAGGGGCTAAGTCTTATTCATTTTTGTATCTTTTTCTTTGTTTAGGCTGGAGAATTATTGAATGAATGTGACTGGTTATATTTTAGTGTATCTTGCTTTTAGGTAAGATAATTTATAAGCTCTGTTTGTAGGGGGCTTTAGAGATGTCTGTTCACTTTGTGTTATATTTTGATTATGTGGGCACTTTATGCTATTTGATGTACAGTACCTCTCTACATATGTATGTGTAATGTGCAGATGCAGAGAATGGCTCTGCAAAGATAAAGATTCTTTATTATGTTAAAGGAGTCGGTGAGTTCTTCTATTTGTATTCAATTAATGGAATGAATCCCTTCACTCCTAGATAGTTGTGAATAACTGTGAAATACTGTATTACCTACTAAAACATGTGTTTCAGGTTTTTTTTTTTTTTTTGAGACAGAGTCTTACTTTGTTGCCCTGGGTAGAGTGCCATAGTGTGGTATCACAGCTTACAGCAACCTCAAGCTCTTGGGCATAAGTGAATCTCTTGCCTCAGCCTCCCAAGTGGCTGGGACTACAGGTGCTCGCCACAATGCCAAGTTTTTTTTTTGTTGCTATTGTCACTGTTGTTTAGCAGGCCCAGGCTGGGTTTGAACCCACCAGCCTCAGAGTATGTGGCCAGCACCCTACCTAGCCCCCAGTGTCCCCAGCGTTTAGGTTTTTGATTTGCCTTTTTATCCAATGATAATATATTGAATTTAAAGTTGAAACTTGCTTACTCTTGACATTCATGATAACTTTAGTTACTTGAGGAGGGAGGTGGTCTGGCTACCTTAGTAAGTGGAATGACCTTTTAAAAATTCATTAGATATCTCTGAACTTGGGTTTTTTAATGTATCAAGTTCAAAGAATCTTGCCTGCTTTTCCTTTCTGAGACTCCCTTTCACAACTCTACTCCCTGAAACCCCAAATACAGTGCTCCTTCTCACCCGTGTCCCCTGCCAGTTGAAGGCTTTATTTAAGTTAGTATGAATTCACTCAGAAATGTTCAAATCGTTTTTTATTCTTAATAATAAGGAAATTAGCAGTAGGCAGAGAACAGTTTATGTGACTAAAAGTAAAACACCTCCCCAATATGTTAAACTGTAAATAGGAGAATTTTATCCTGCATTTTAGCTAGTAACTGTGCCGTTTTCCCCTTCTCGTATTCTAGAATTTTGAGGGGGAGGAGACCAATTAAGGTAAAGATTTTTCCTTTTGCTTTCCTTCCCATCTTCATTTCATTTGTTTCAGGGATGCATTTGGAAGCTGGTGTGTTGAAAGTGAAGTATAAGGAAAGATAACTCATTTGTTGTTAATCAGGAACATTCCATGCTTTGAGGAGATTTTATGCTGATGTATTTCCTGTTGACTTTTTCTGTCAGTGGTATAAAGTACACTTTACTTTCATTTTAGTTTATTGTTTTTTTTTTCTTGGCTTTTTTAAGAACACTAACAAGTAAGTTCTAAATATTAGAGCCTATGTATTTTTGTATGGTTTATCCTTATGTGCCAAAGAGAGTCAGTTAAGAAAGGTTCTTTGCAAGTACTACCTTCTTAGTGGAACTTTTTATTTTTATTTATTTGTTTGTTTGTTTATTTATTTATTTTTGAGACAGAGTTTCACTTTGTCACCCTCAGTAGAGTGCTATGGTGTCATAGCTCACAGCAAGTTCTAACTCTTGGGCTCAAGTGATTCTCTTGCCTAAGTTTCCCACTATAGCCACAATGCCCAGCTATTTTTAGAGTTGAGGTCTCACTCTGGCTCAGGCTAGTCTCGAACCTGTGAGTTCAGACAATCCACTCGTCTGTACCTCTCAGAGGACTGAG